>JAIUZE010001932.1:0-215480 GCA_022085475.1 Heliosperma pusillum | reverse complement strand
TCAATTAAATGGTGTGTCCTAACGGAGAAATCTGAACATTACTTGAATATGGTTCGATCCATTATTAAGTCACACACGGTAGTACCTGATTCATTATGGGGTTATGCTCTTTTGTCAGCTGCTCTTATACTTAACCGAAGTCCGTCTAAAGGTGTAGACAAGACTCCATATGAGTTATGGAAGGGAACGGTCCCTAACTTTTCCTTTATTCGGGTTTTGGGCTGCGAGCTTATGTCAAGTGGAGACACGAGGATAAGCTCGGCCCGCGATTGGTCAAGACATACTTTATTGGTTATCCAAAAGGAATGTTTGGTCATTACTTCTATTCGCCTACCAAACAACGAGTTTTTGTTGCGGCTAGTGCGAAGTTCTTAGAGAAAGAGTTTCTCGAGAATAAGTCAAGTAATAGAACCTTCGATCTGTCGGAGATTTAAGAACCAACAACCGAGCAACCGATGGAGGAAGATGTTCCTTCAACTTCTGCGACGGTTAATATGCCTCAGGAACCTAGAAGGTCGGGTAGAGTCTCCATTCCTCCAGACAATACATTGGTATAAGGTTGAGGAGAATGATAGAGATGACATTTTGCTCCTAGAGAGTAACGAACCGCTACCTATAAAGGTGCCATGACCCTATTCCGACTCTAAGCTATGGCTTGAAGCCATGCAATCCGAGCTGGACTCCATGTATGAGAATGACGTATGGGATCGTGTTGATTTGCCTGATAAGGTACGAATTCTTCTGTGCAAATGGCTTTATAAGATAAAGCATTCTGTAAATGGACAACCGGACACCTATAAGGCACGACTAGTGGCAAAAGGTTTCACTCAAGTGCAAGGATTGCATTATGATGAAATCTTTGCACCCGTAGTTATGCTGCGTTCCATTCGGATAACCTTAGCGATTGCCGCTTTTCATGACTACGAAATTTGGCAAATGGATGTGAAAACCGCCTTCTTAAACGGTTATTTGGAGGAGGAATTGTACATGGTACAACCCGAAGGTTTCATTGATCCTAAAAATCCTAAGAAAGTGTGAAGGCTTAATCGTCCATTTATGGACTTAAGCAAGCTTCTCGGAGTTGGAATCATCGTTTCGACCAGGTGATAAAAGAGAATGGTTTCACTCGATCGGTCGAGTAACCATGCTTGTATGTCAAGTCGAGTGGGAGTATGATTGTCTTCTTGATATTGTATGTTGATGACATACTCTTGATTGGGAATTACATTCCTCTCTTATCTTCGGTAAAAGTATGGTTAAAGAACCATTTCCAGATGAAAGATCTCGGTGAGGCACAACGGATATTGGGGATCCGTATCTATAGAGATAGATCACGATGGATGTTATCACTCAGTCAGAAATCTTATATAGATAAGATTCTTTAAAGGTTCAGCATAACCAATTCCAAGAAGGGGCACCTTCCAATGATTTCTGGGATGCATTTGAGTAAAGCTAAGGCACCCAAGACATCGGAAGAGGCGAGCGCATGAGTCGTGTTCCTTATGCATCATCCATAGGATCGATCATGTATGCCATGATATGCACACGTCCAAACGTGGCATATGCATTGAGTATGACGAGTCGGTACCAAGGCAGTCAAGGTGAAACACACGGATGGCTGTTAAAAATATCCTTAAGTACTTACGAAGGACTAAGGATTAGGTATTGACTTATAGAGGAGATACTAAGCTATGCGCAATCGGTTAAGCGGATGGTAGCTTCCAAATGGTTCGAGATGACTCGAAATCTCAGTCTGGATTCATCTTTACTCTTAATGGCGCTGCGGTCTGTTGGAAAAGTTCCAAACAAAGTGTTATAGCAGATTCTACAACTGAGTCTCAGTACTATGCCGCTTCGAAGCTGCAAAGGAAGCTATATGGATGCGTCAGGGCTTACAAGAACTAACCGTAGTTCCTAGTTCGAATGACTCAATCACCTTATATTGTGATAATAGAGGTGCCATCTTCCAAGCTAAGGAGCCTAAATCTAGCAACAAGTCTAGACATGTACTTCGGAAGGCTCACATGATCCGAGATTATGTGGAGCAAAAGGAGATAGTGATAGTCAAGATTGCTTCGGATGACAACATCGCGGATCCTCTCACTAAACCGTTAAAATATGAAAAGCATGAAGGGCACATTATTTCCATGGGAATTAAACGTGTTCCTGAGTTGTAGTAGCTGTTTATATGGATTAGATAAATGTCTCTTTTTCATATACTATTTATAACATCATCGTATTGTTTAATATTTTGTTTTTCATGTGCATTGTACGACAACATTGAACGCCACAAAGTGAACTGAATTACATTATATTTGATTTGGTCCGTAATCGCTCAAATGAGCTGATAACTTTGGCAATTATTTTGTCAAGTTGATTAATGGTGGGTTCAACGAGCCATAAGTCAAACGGTTGACTGATCGATCATAGATTCGAGTTATAAAGATACCTCGTAGGATATCGTGACAACGTTATGGAGTCCTAAATGTGTAAAAAAATTCAGTGCCAGGTCGTGGATTGGACGTCCATAGTGTTCCTAGAGTCGATTCTTTTGACTATGGACTGTCTCTTGCGATTAAGGCAGTTTTTGGATGACTTTAGTTTCTTTCTCGTGGTCGACCGTCACAAGAGGCTAAAAATATTTTAACTGGGTCATTTCATACTGTGCTTTTATCTGCAGGATTCGAGTTGAAGAAAATATCCAACCTTTATCAGGTTTTGTTATTTCTCAGGGCCACTCGAGGAGTTGTAACTGAAATGCATGGCCATGCTCGAATAATGATTCATTTATCAGTTAAAGTTACTCTCTAGTCGGGAAAACCACTCTTGATATAAATCACTTGTAAAATATGTCCTTTTTAAATACGGACTTTGCAAATTTTTTTACATTAAGTGGGAGAAATTTTGGATATGAGAATCGGTTATCGCACATACACTTGTAAGGACAAGTGGGAGATTGTTGGAGCTAGTGTCCTCCACAGTTAGTGTGATAACGTGTATAAATCTCTTATAGGTTCACACGGTATACTTAGTATTCTTATCAGTTGATTAACGTTTATCGATAACGGTTGGCTTGCTAGAAGTTTGACGTTATTGTCATTTTAATGGCGGTGATCAACTGGTCCCTAAAAGTCACACCTAAAAGATGTGTTTGAGAGATATGATTATATGAATAATATAATCATATTGATGCCTTATATGACTAAAAGGTTAGTCGATGTATATGACTAAAAGGTTAGTCAATGTAATGATGATACGATTATTTAATACGATTAAATAATACTAGCTGAGACGATTTAAATGTTAATTCTTAATTGAATATAAACTGTTATATCTAATTAATGTATATAATGTAATTATTTAATACGATTAAATAATGTAAGCTTAAACGAAATAAAATGTTAATTCGTAATTAAATATAAAATGTTATATTTAATTAGCAAATTATAAATATACGATATTTATAATTGACGTATATATTATACGATATTGTCATAATAAATAATCTCGACTTATTAATATGTGACAACATAAATGACAATAATAATATATACAAATAGAAGACTCCTATCTCAACTCTAATTACCAAAAACAAGTAGAAGAAAAAGAGGGAGACTCCTACCTCTACTATACATTCACAAAATTATCAGTATTTTTTGTATTCTTTCTAGCACTAGAAAAGGCATATCTCAGAGCATCTTGGGTGCAACGATTAGGAGAATATCGATCTCGATATTTGTTCTTAGGCCATATTGCTAGGACCAAAGGTTGATTCTAATCTTTATGCATTTCGTTTATGACTCGTATTTCATATATTATAATTTCGTTATAATCCTTAATATTCATGTATGAAATATACCGATATTTCCCACATGTACAAGGCCTAATACTTCACTTGCTTGTGTCCTTTTTCCCGTAAAAGGAGCACGAGTTATCTTGCCCAAAAGGCAAGATTCGCATACACCATAAGATTCGTAATCAAATGGTTTGAGAAGTTTCGTTAAAACAAGTCTCTCTGTGGGCCGTTCGTTTATATGACCTAAACGACTATGCCAAAAGTATGATTGATTAGGTTCACCTAATTTGAGCTTCTTTGCTATAACATATGGAGAACTAGAAATGTTTGCAGGCTGGAAGGGAATGTGTTATGTCCAAGAGTCTTAGTTAATCAGGTGAAAGAGGACTGCAAAAGAAGGCTGATAACTGGTTTCAAAGGTGCTATGACATATGCAAATAGAAACTGGTGTAGCAGTGTAGGATTGAGTAGCTGATATACTGGTAGGTTGAATATAGTTTGCACAATTATTGCTGTATTGAAACGTATGTTGTGATGGTGTAATTGCTCTTGATTTCCTATATTAATATATTTCTTACATTTCACCAAAAAAAAAGTTGAGCTTCTTTCTCTCTACATGATAAACTTCATTAACATTATTTAGAACATAAATACCTCCAATAGAGACGGTTTTACCATAAAACACATCATTAAATAAAATTCATGGAAATGGAGATACTGTGTCAAGCATGGAAATGGAGATACTGTTCTTGGTCAGGGAGGGTACAAAATAACAATTATTTAAATAAAATTCAAAACCACTAGTTTTGGTGAGTACATAAGTTCCTACGGAGACATTAGCTAGTGCTCGCACGTTCTTCAGCCCCTGCAAATGATTACAAAGGTGAGAACCACATCCGGTATCAAATACCTGTCGGAGTAGGTGCCCTCCACAATAGTGCGCCACTGAATAAGTCTCATTAAGGAATATAATTGGGATATTTATTGAATATATATATGATTAGTCAGTTCATTAACGTAAATCAATAACGGTTGGCTGACTAGAGTTTGACGTTATTGTCGTATGACGGCGGTGATCAACTTATCCCTTTCGGTCACACCTAATAGGATGAAATCCAAATAGTAACTAATTATTTGTTATGATACAGTTAATTAGTCCATTACATATATTCGATATGTACGAGAGTTAATTATTAGAAATTGAGTTATGAACTCAAATTCGATTAAGTTTATTTTTCAATTATGCGATAATTGACTAATAAATTTATATCTTATTTTAATACGATTAAATAAGATTTAACTTAGTAATTAATCGTTAAATTACTAAATTAGTTGAGGTTTTGAGATAGAGGTAATTAGTTAATTATATTTACAAAGAGTTGTAAAAAAAATAAACTAAGCATTGTGGGACCCATTTTATATTGATATAATGGTAAAATATTACTTAAAATGTTAAGTACATATTATTTATTTATTTGTATCATATAATTGTTATATGATCAAATTAACACTTAATTATGCAAGATAATTAAGCATATGATTAATAAGTATTTGTGAGACAAGTATCAAAAATCAAAATGGACCATAATAAGGCACATGAGGCCGGTTATGGCATGTGTAGGAAGAAATGATTTTGTTCTTTTCTTCTTACACAATTCTCCTTTTGATTGTGACATTACCTACATACTTTAATCATTCTAACATTTCCTACACTCCACCTTATTGCATGTGAATAAATTAAACAAAATAAGAGGCCATATGGGACTATGAGGTCCGGCCATCATGCTTATAAATTGGACAATAGTTGTTCATTTTTGATCACTTGATTTTGTGCTTAATTCACACTTCTCTCTAAAACTCATCCTCTCACTAAAACTCTCATTATACTAATATTTCCTAAGTATTACTAGTGTAGTAATATATACTAATATTAGTAGCATAATATCTATCTTATTATCTAGTTAATAATAAGGGTAGATTATTTGGTATCATCTTGGTGCAACTTGAAGGAGGTGACAACACCAAAATGTGTTGTGTCTAGTAGTATTTATTAGGTTCGTTTATTATACTTTTTACGGGTCGTTAGCATCGTTTTATGCTAACCTTAGTGCTTGTAATTATGTTGTTATTTAGTATTTTTAGTTAACTTTTAGAGTCAAACCCGGAAGTCAACAAAAGTCAAAGTCAAACCCGAGACCCGAGACCCGAGACCCGAGACCCAAACCCGACAATTGGAGTGGGCTACAAGCAAATCATCAATGCAAGAAGAGCAAGTCCAAAGGGTCAATGGAAGTCAAGGCGGGACTAAAGTGCAAATGGTCAACGAAAGTCAAGGCGCTCAACCAAGGGAAAAACTGGCAGCATAAAACGCTGCCAGCGCCAGGGAACACTGCCAGCGTCACGGGACGCTGCCAGTGTCGTGGTCTCAGGCACGCGTTCCTTCATTCTTCGTCTTGTCATTTTGAGGCCCATTTCTCAAGGCCCTAGGTTTCCGGAGCCTAGGGTATAAAAGAGCTAAATTGTAGAGAGAGAAGGACACAACATTGGACACAACATTTCACAACACAACACATTAGAATTCTCTCAAGTTTTGTTCTTCATTTTGGTTTTGTAATTTGGTTGAACTTCATAATGGGATGTAATATTTTGATTATAGGTAGCTAATTTTCCATTGATTAGTGTAATTGGAACAAGTTCTCTCCTTTTAGCATTGTAAGACCTTTTGAACCTCTTCTTCTCTATTTATTTCCATTTTCTCATGTTTAAATTCCATTGTTGAATGAATTGTTGTTGAGACTAACCATCTTAGCAAGTGTTTGTTTAATATTTGCTTTGTCTAGATAAATTTGGTTGATTTGTCTTGATATTGTTGAACCAACCTTGAAAGATTGTAACTTTGGTTTAAAGTTGGAATCTTTTGAGTGGAATTTGGTTTATTGTGTAATTAGAACATGGTTTAGTGTTTTATTACATGGTTCTAGCTTGTTTCTTTGGTTTTGTTCATAAAGCTTGCATCTTTGATTTGGGCTCATGTTTTAATGGGTGTAAATTTAGTTGTAAAGGGTCATCCTTGGTTGGTTTAATCCATGTTGGCTAATTTCTTAGAAACTTGTATTAGATAATTAGAGAAGAAAGGAAAGGAAGAGTCTTTACTTTGTTAATTGTTGGGAACTTGGGAAAATTACACTAAGTTGTTTCTCCATATTTGAATATTTGAATCTTTAGTTTTTGTTGGTAATTTTAGACATGCTAATCAATTCTCATGTCAAACTTTCTCCCTATATGTTATCCTACATGTTTTGTCATTGTGAATATCATAGTTTGTAATTAATTTAAGCTTTTGTCTTAATTAGTGTCTTAATTTCTGATTAGAGTAATTAGTTAGTAATTAGTTTGTTAATTGGTTTTTAGCAAGAGTCTAGATTAGATTAATTTAGTTAATACCGCCTTCTCTTGGGTTCGACCCTATTATTACCATTTACTACCTTTGTTTAAGATAGTTTGTGTTTGTTTAGGAGTTATAAATTGTTATTTGATCGTAGCTAATTAGCGGATTTAACGACACCGTTAAAAAGCCGGACAAATTTGGCGCCGTTGCCGGGGAAGGTAATATAGCTAAATATCAAATTGAAACTCTTGTTAGTGTCATAACTTGTTTAGATTATTTTTTAAATTTCTTAGCTTATAGGTTACTTTGTGTTGAAGTTACTAATTGTGTTGTTGAGTTGTTTTAGCATTAGTTTATGCCTAGGTCACAAGAGGGAATTGGTGACCAAGACATTGATCCATGTTCAAGTAGCATATCAAATTGGTTATTTTCAAATCCCCTTTATAGGAGGCCTTTTTGGAGGGAACCTAGTGAAAAGGAGTTGGAATATAATATTTTTCAAGAAGAACCGGAGGAAGTGTTTGAGTCACCACCTAGGATACCATCTCCATTGAACGTCCTCTACCCACCCAATATGGAGGGTAACAGGACAATCGGTGAGATTCGGGCAAGGAACTATGAGGAGCAACCACTTTGTATTGCATATCCTCCCATGGGGGATGTGAACTTTGAGCTCAAGGGTTTCTTCGTCCACAACTTACCTAGATTCCATGGCATGGTGAGGAATGACCCTAATAGACACTTGGCCGAATTTCATATGATTTGCCAAGGTGTTATTCCCCAAGGAGTGACCGAAGATCAATTCAAGCTAAGGGCATTTCCGTTTTTTCTTCAAGCTGCGGCGAAAGAATGGCTCTTTTGCCTTCCGGCTCACTCCGTTACCACTTGGGTGGGCTTGAAGAAAACGTTTCTTGAAAAGTATTATCCGGATTCAAGACACAATCACTCCAAGAAGCTTATCACTACTATTGAGCAAGAAATGGGGGAGACCCTTTATGATTATTGGGAGCGTTTCAAGAGTCCTGTGGCAAGATGCCCATGCCATGGCATGTCGGGAGATGATTTATTGACGACTTTCAATGAGGGGTTGTGCCAAAATGACCAAAGAATGATTATTGCCGCCACCGGAGGAGGAATTGATACACTTAATGTGGCCGAGGCCAACAATATTATTGAAAAATTGGCAATGAACACAAGAAGCTATGGAAGAAAGAGTGAAAGGGGAGGAAGCTCTAGGATTGTATTTTCCATGGAAGATCCTTATGCTTCTCAAAATCCCAAGATCATGCAAGAAATGGCTGAACTTAAAAGTATGGTGTCAAACTTGGTTGTTAACAAAGGTAACTCATTCTCTCAACACCCCGAACCAATTGAATGCTCATATTGTGGGGGTGACCGTGCCACCAACACATGCTACATCATGATTGAACAAGGAGCAAATATGGAAAGTGTTAATGCCATGGGGTATGGGAATTACAATTCAAGAAACCCAAGTGGTGGGGGAATGTACAACCAAGTGGGGAACCGTGACCTTTTGGGATGAGGAGGGGATAAGTCAAAAAGCTTTGAAAACGGTCAATTCAATCACTTGAGAGCCTAAAATCCCACCCAAAACCGGAACTCCAATTTCCAACAATATCCCCAAAGAAATTACAACAATCAAAGACCCAACAATTCAAATTTCCCAAGTAACTCTCAATCTCAAAACAATGCTCAGAGACAATCGAACCAAGGCCCCAATCAAGGAAATTCTTCTTCTCAAGGGAACTTGAGTGATATCTTGCAAACACTCCTTGCCAACACAGTGTCATACAGTCTGCCTATGTAAACGACCAGTCATCTCCATGACCCCGTGGCGCTAAACTAGCCATCGGTCGACTTAGAATCTAGTCACTAAGAGACGTCACCTCATATGAATGACTAGGGACAATAGTACTAAGTTCATCTTGTTCACTTGAGTTGTGTTCAACTTGTCATAAAACCAATTCATATAAAACAAAGTATTGATATTTAGTCGAACTAAAATAAAAAGCTCACATAAAACTCGAACAATGAATGCAATTATCATATATGTAAACATTGATACAATATTCAACTATTACATATCATATAATCTGGAGGAATTCAGGTACTCGTCTTAATCCCATTGCGACGACATGACCATCATGCTTAGCCTTTGAAAGAGGCTTGGTTAAAGGATCAACGATGTTATCGTATGTCCCAACCTTACATACGTCAATTTCCTTCCTCTCCACGTAATCTCTAATTACATGGTATTTCCTAAGTACATGTCTACACTTGTTACTAGACTTGAGTTCCTTTGCTTGAAAGATAGCCCCACTGTTATCACAATACGTCGTGATTGGATCTGAGGCGGTGGGGACTACTCCTAAACCTTCCATGAATTGCCGAATCTACACAACTTCCTTTGTTGCCTCTATTGCTGCAAGGTACTCAGCTTCTGTTGTAGAATCCGCAGTCATGATTTGCTTGAAGTTCTTCCAGCAAACAACTCCTCCATTCAACATAAAGACATAGCCGGATTGGGATTTTAAATCATCCCTATCAGTTGTGAAACTAGCGTCTGTGTAACCCTTTACACGCAACTCCGTTTCTCCTCCAAACACCAAGAACGAATATTTAGTCCTTCGTAAATACTTAAGGATGTTCTTGACGGCTATCCAGTGACTTTCACCTGGATTGGCTTGATAACGACTCGTTATGCTCAAAGCATATTCGTTGTCGGGGCGAGTACACATTATAGCATACATGATTGATCCAACTGCAAAAGCATAAGGGATCAACTTCATGTGTTCAATCTCCTCGATGACGGTAGGACTCTGCGATATGCTCAGAGTGAGACCATGACCCATTGGAAGAAAGCCTCACTTAGAGTCTTTCATTTTGAACCGATCAAGAATCTTATCTATATAAGCTTCTTGACTTAATGCTAATATCCTCTTGAATTTATCTCTATAGATCCGGATACCCAAAATGCATTCTACCTCTCCCAAATCCATCATCTGGAAATGTTTCCCTAGCCACTCCTTTGTAGAAGTAAGCATTGGTATATCATTCCCAATGAGATTGAAGTATGTCCTCCGCATACAAAATAAGGAAAGTAAATTTTCTCTCATTAAACTTCATGTATAAACATGGCTCCTCGACATTTCAAGTGAAACCGTTATGTTTAATAACATGATCGAAGCGATGATTCCAACACCTCGATGCTTGCTTAAGACCATAAATGGATCTCTTAAGTTTTCCCACCTTCTTAGGGTTGGATTTATCCACAAAACCTTTGGGTATTGTCATGTACACTTCCTCTTCTAGAATCCTATTCAAGAAGGCGGTGTTGACATCCTCTTCTATCTTTTGCCACCAATATATCTTTGAAGACAATATTATGTCCATCTATGTCATTTTTGATCTTGTAGATCCAGTTGCACTGAAGAGGTCGTACCTTCTCAGGTAAGTCTACCAAGTCCCATACTTGATTTTCGCACATAGAATCCATTTCGGATCGCATGGCTTCGAGCCAATGCGCAGAGTCAAGACTAAAAACGGCTGACTTGTAGGTGGTGGGTTTATCACTTTGAAAAAGTAACAAATCACCATCTTACTCAATGCATCCGAGGTCACGGTCAGGTTGATGACTAATTCTACTTGACCTTCTAGGGACAACAACTTTTTAGACGACGAGGGAACGTTTTCTTCTACTTCATTTTTAGTTTGTGGCTCTTGAACTTCATCAAGTTAAAATTTTCTCCCGCTCTGCCTTTTAGAAACAAAATTGTTTTCTAGAAACACAACATCACGAGCCACAAACACTTTCTTCTCGTGATGGTTGTAGAAGAATAACCACGTGTTTCCTTAGGATACCCTACAAAAAGACATTTGTTGGATCTGGGTTCGAGTTTGTTGTTAGACTTGTTATGAATATACGCCTCGCAACCCCAAATTCTCACAAACGACAAATAAGGAGTCTTTCCTTTCCATATCTCATATGGAGTCTTATATGCCGCTTTAGTTGAGCTACGATTTAGTGAAAATATTGCATTTAAGATAGCAAATCCCCAAAACGATTCAGGAAGCCCTGTCAGACTCATCATTGACCGAACCATATCTAATAAAGTTCGGTTTCTTCTTTCGGACACACCATTTAGTTGAGGTGGGCTAGGAGCAGTCCATTGTGATACTATACCACAATCTTTTAGGTGTGTATCAAATTCATTATTTAGGTATTCACCACCACGATCGAATCGTAGGGTTTTAATCTTCTTATTCAATTGGTTTTCTACTTTGTTTTGAAACTCTTTGAACTTTTCAAAGGCCTCACTCTTATGCCTAACTAAGTAGACATATCCATATATACTCAAGTGGTCGGTAAAGGTAATAAAGTAGTTATAACCACCTCTAGCTTGGAGAGTTATTGAGCCACACACATCCGTATGTACTGTTGGAGCTAGTGTCCTCCACAGCTAGTGTGATAACGTGTATAAATCTCATATAGGTTCACATGATATACTTAGTATTCTTATCAGTTGATTAACGTTTATCGATAATGGTTGGCTTGCTAGAAGTTTGACGTTATTGTCATTTTAATTGCGGTGATCAACTGGTTCCTAAAAGTCACACCTAAAAGATGTGTTTGAGAGATATGATTATATGAATAATATAATCAAATTGATGCCTTATATGACTAAAAGGTTAGTCAATGTAATGATGATACGATTATTTAATACGATTAAATAATACTAGCTGAAACGAATTAAATGTTAATTCGTAATTGAATATAAACTGTTATATCTAATTAATGTATATAATGTAATTATTTAATACAATTAAATAATGTAAGCTTAAACGAATTAAAATGCTAATTCGTAATTAAATATAAAATGTTATATTTAATTAGCAAATTATAAATATACGATATTTTTATTTCGGCTTCTTTGTTTTTTTTTTTTCTCTTTTGATTTTGATTCTTCTTTTTCATTTTGATTTATTGATATTGTTCTTTTAATATGTTAATATGACAATATGATAAATTTGTAGATGTTTTAATTTAATAAGGATTAAATTAAAACGTAAATGGAAATTGCTTTTGAATGTTTATGAACATTTGTTTTGCTATATATTTTCGGTTTAAGATGATGTTAAATTATTGTTTTGCATCATGAATCATTAATTTTAATGATTTTCAAATCAATTATGATTAGTCAAATATTAAGATAATCGATTTAATCATGATTTAGATATTCATTTTAATTTGTTAAATTGAATCATCTAGTTTGAATCAATGTTTAATAAAGATTAAATATTGATAATTGTACCGATCTTGTAATATTAGCAACATAAAAATTAAATAAAAAAAAACGGTCGTGGCTGCTGTTCATAAAAAAAAAAAATTCGGTTTTTTGTTCTTTTTGTTTTTGGCCAAATTATTTTTCTTTTATGCATTATAATGATAATGTGTAATTGTTGTTGTGAAACAGTTTACAATTATTGGATACCAAATTATTTTAAAAAAGGTTTAAAATAATGTTGGATTAATTCATATTATACGATAATATGAATTAAAATTGGATTATGCTTGATTGGAATTATTGTGAGTAATTAAGAAATTGTCACATAATTTTGATCATTTAAAATAGGTGGTTTGGATAAATTAGTCCACATAATTAAGGAATTATGTCTTGAATGATTAGTTTATTGTTGATGCATTTTATTTTGTTGAATGATTTGTTTAATGGTTTAATTTACGTATTTTTGCAATTGGTTGTAATTTGTATTACCTAGTATGACCTTAGATGATTATGTTTTCGTAATGATGGAAACATGATCTTGATGTAATTTTGAGATCTCGAATTTCCTTTTATTTTCTTTGAAGTTATGTTTTTTTAAATTAGAATGTAAATAGGTTTATATTTTGTAATTTATTAAATGTAATTTGAGAAGACTAAAGATGGAGATCGGATTGCTCACTCCCGCTACATGGACCAAGATGGAACATCAAGACAAGCTTTTCGGGTCCAATTATGGATGAATTCCAAAGTTGTATTTTGTTCATTTTGGTAGATAGGCCACACTAGGACTTTGTAATTTTACGTATTTTTCGTTCTTGTTGCTTTTCATCACTTGATAGTTAGTGCATCATATTCCGCCTAAACAAAACCACCTACTACTAAAATTGCATGAAAATTGACTCATATAGTTTGGATGTTAGTTATCATGGACATAAAGATGTCACACGAATTTTAAGCCATCATCTTAGTATGTGTTGACTTATTTTACCTCAACATCATGATCCAAAGAGTTTCTCGTGATTATGATGGACTATAGATAAAATGTTATCGACCAAGAATTCTAATGGTAGAATTAGCCAAAAGGTTGGTTTATCAATTTACAGATAATTGAGTCTTGGGATCATTTATATAATTCTTGAGGGATGTCAATTGTATAAATGCTTAAGTCTTCGCATTAAACAAGTTTTGCACTAGACTTAATTCATATCGATGAGTATACTTATTGTTATATTTTTCTTCTTTTTCGCAGTGTAGAATTCGTCTTATATTGATAATACTGCTATAATAAATGGCTGGCCATAATGATGTCCCTATGCCAAGTGCCACACTCGCACGCGAGTCCTGGCTTAAAACTTTCATGAACCACATGAATCAGTCCACGCGACTGAAGAATGACGGGTCCAACTTTGCAGACTAGGAGGCGGCATTACGGAATGCTGCCATTGCTGACGGCAAGTTCAAGTACTTGACTGAGCCAATACCGCCAAACCCAGGCCCCAATGCAAGAGCTAACGAGTCATTTGCTTATAATGACTTCGTTATGGAAGCGAGTGCGATAAAGAACGTACTCATCTTTGTAATGGAACCCAAAGACGCTTCATTGCCCAAGGTGCAAATGAGATTTTCACCACGCTCACTAACGAGTTCTCAAAAGCACCGAGAATCGTTACTTATGAGCATACCTGTCGCTTCTTTGAGGCGAAACTCCAGAAGGGCCAACCGGTTAGCCCACACATTCTTCTTTGAGGCATTTGATTGCAAAATCAGTGAGAGCATAGTCATTGACCGTGTGCTTCATTGATCACTTCATGATGGTTTTGCCCTTTTCAGGGCAAATTACTACATGAATGACGTGAAGAAAAGTCTTCATGAGCTACACTCCCTTCTCGTACAGACCGAGAAGGATCTGAAATTGAGTGGGAGCATGAAGCAAGATGTTCTCATGATTTCCAAATAAAACAAAGGTAAGGGCAAAGCTCATGGCGACCTAAAAGTAGGGAAGCCAAAGTTTAAAAAGTCAGGAAAGGGATAGAGTGGCCGTGGTGAGACTAGTAGCTCACAAGGCAAGGCAAAGAGAAAAGACAGTGACAGTGAGTGCCACCATTGCCACAAGACTGGGCATTGGAGGAGGAACTGTCTCGTGTACCGTGAGGACATAAAAGCAGGCCGCGTCACTCCTGTTGGTATGTCATCTTATATTCATATGATTGAGATTAACCAAGCAAGTTTCGGAACTTGGGTACTTGATACTGGTTGTGGTTCTCATCTGTGTAATCATTTGAAGGGCCTAAAAAAATCACACCTCTCGCAAAGGGTGATGTGGACCTGCGAGTTGGGAATGGAGCAAAAGTTGCTGCAGTCGCAATGGGAACATACGTAATCCAACTCCCGAGTGGATTTGAGTTGTATTTATATAACTGTTACTATGTACCCAGTTTATCTAAGAACATTATTTCTGTTTCCGTGCTCGATAAAGACGGTTTTTCATTTTCAATAAAAGACAATAGCTGTATTTTCTCTTTGAATGAAATGATTTATGGCAAAGCAGTTTCCATGAATGGCATTTATATCTTAGATCAAACAACAGACATATTACACATGAATAACAAGAAAGTAAAGGTTGGTGACAAAGATCAAACTTATCTACGTCATTGTCGTATGGGACACATTAATGAAAAACCTGTAAAGAAGCTCAATGAGAATGGGACTATCTCCCCATTTGATTACGAATCATTTGGCACGTGTGAATCATGTCTGATCGGCAAAATGACTCAAACTTCCTTCAAAGGTGTTGGAATGCGTGCTAATGACCTATTAGGACTCATACATACTGATGTATGTGGACCTATGTCAATCAACGCAAGAGACGACTATAGATATTTTATCACTTTCACGGATGATTTGAATAGATACGGATATGTCTACTTAATGAAGCATAAAAGTGAGTCCCTTGAAAAGTTCAAGGAATTCCAGAATAAGGTTGAGAACCAACTGGAAAGAAAGATTAAAGCACTTCGATCAAATCGTGGTGGCGAAAATCTTTCAAAGGAGTTTGATCAACACCTTAAAGACTGTGGCATAGTATTACAGTTAACTCCACCTGGAACACCTCAATTAAATGGTGTGTCCGAACGGAGAAATCGAACATTACTTGACATGGTTCGATCCATGATAAGTCACACGGTAGTACCTGATTTACTATGGGTTTTTACTCTTTTGTCAGCTGCTCTTATACTTAACCAAAGTCTGTCTAAAGCTGTAGACAGGACTCCATATGAGATATGGAAGGGAACGGTCCCTAACTTGTCCTTTATTCGGGTTTGGGGCTGCGAGGCTTATGTCAAGTGGAGACACGAGGATAAGCTCGGCCCGCGATTGGTCAAGACATACTTTATTGGTTATCCAAAAGGAATGTTTGGTCATTACTTCTATTCGCCTACCGAAAATCGAGTTTTTGTTTCGGCTAGTGCGAAACTCTTAGAGAAAGAGTTTCTCGAGAACATGTCAAGTAATAGAACCTTCGATCTGTCGGAGATTCAAGAACCAACAACCGAGAAACTGATGGAGGAAGATGTTCCTTCAACTTCGGCTACGGTTAATATTCCTCAGGAACCTAGGAGGTCGGGTAGAGTCTCCATTCCTCCAGACAGATACATTGGTATGGTCGAGGAGAATGATAGAGATGACATTTTGCTCCTAGAGAGTAACGAACTCGCTACCTATAAAGGTGCCATGACCTATTCCGACTCTAAGCTATGGCTTGAAGCCATGCAATCCGAGATGGACTCCATGTATGAGAATGAAGTATGGGATCGTGTTGATTTGCCTGATAAGGTACGACCTCTTCAGTGCAAATGGCTTTATAAGATAAAGCATTCTGTAGATGGACAACCGGACACCTATAAGGCACGACTAGTGGCAAAAGGTTTCACTCAAGTGCAAGGATTGCATTATGATGAAATCTTTGCACCCGTAGTTATGCGGCGTTCCATTCGGATAATCTTAGCGATTGCCGCTTTTCATGACTACGAAATTTGGCAGATGGATGTGAAAACCGCCTTCTTAAACGGTTATTTGGAGGAGGAATTGTACATGGTACAACCCGAAGGTTTCATTGATCCTAAAAATCCTAAGAAAGTGTGAAGGCTTAATCGTTCTATTTATGGACTTAAGCAAGCTTCTCGGAGTTGGAATCATCGTTTCGACCAGGTGATAAAAGAGAATGGTTTCACTCGATCGGTCGAGGAACCATGCTTGTATGTCAAGTCGAGTGGGAGTATGATTGTCTTCTTGATATTTTATGTTGATGACATACTCTTGATTGGGAATTACATTCCTCTCTTATCTTCGGTAAAAGTATGGTTAAAGAACCATTTCCAGATGAAAGATCTCGGTGAGGCACAACGCATATTGGGGATCCGTATCTATAGAGTGATGTGCATATTTTATATGCACTTCTACCGACTCATTTGCTGCCCTTAGCATATCATTTACAGTTTATTCATGCTATTATTATGTCATATGCCCCGTATTTGCTACTTTGGTATGTTTAGTCTCCTATTTGCAGGTTAGACACATTCTAGGTACGATCAGGAGCATATTTGGACATGCAAAGGACAAAGGACTATTGACCAGCCTTTCAATGAACAGAACAACTCGTTTCGGAAGCTCAGCAAGCAAACAAAACTCAAGAACCAGCCCACACCGATCGGTGGGCCAGGACACTGATTGTCACACACTTCTTGGAGCCAGTAACACTCTCTTATAAGCCCCGTGTACATTTCAAACAGGCCCAGATCTACCTAAGGGCCTAGCACCTGGCTTGGACTATGAAATGAAGACAGAGGGAGAGGAAATGAAGCCCACACTGATCGGTGGGCCAGGACACCGATCGGCCAGGACAAGCCCACTTTCGTTTTCTACCTCTCTAATCTACTGGGCAAGCTATTGAGCAACGGGACCGAAGCTTTCCGAAGCCCAAGTCACTCAGAAGAAACATCGAAGCCCAAAAGAGAAAACCTAGCTCTATATGAAGGAGAAGTGAAGAGAGTGAGGGGGTATCTCTCCCTAGACGCAAGATCCCTTGTCACGGATCGAGTTTCCGCTCTAAAACACCATTTTAGATTATTGTTTTACATTTTAGTCGATTAGTTTTAAGTTTTCGTCCGTTTACAACACTATACCGATCGGCATAGCCTTATACCGATCGACATCCTCCTTGTTTTTGCCCTAATTCAGGTTCCTTTGTTTCGCATTTAGTTATTTCGTTCGTTTATTGTTTCCACATCGCTTTGCTATAATGTCTTATGCTAATACAGTAGTTCATATGCTTAGATCTATTTCAGCTATGAGTAGCTAAATTCCATACTAGGGTAGGGACGAATCGATATTGATTAGGGCAATGACTTGTTAATTAAACTGTTTTGGCTCGCCTCTTTCATTGTTTCATCACGTAAGTTAGTTAGCGGCCGCTCTCTTCCCTACGCCGGAGCACAACCCTATGAGACCGGCCAAGTAATTAGGGCCCAGGCTGTCAATCTCAAATAGGCGGTGACTGTTGGGACCTACAAAGTAATATAGTTACCACCCGAGACCGATGCATTACCTTGACATCCATTTCCCGACTCAATATCGACAGTCCCGACACACCCTAGTTTCTTTCTCTATTGATTTTACATTTCCTTTCATTAAGCATTTGTTGGTTATTAAGCTTTGGTCTTTTGTTTATCATTTAGATTTTGTTTCTCTCTAAACTCAACCCCTCAAAACTGTAAACACCATAGAATTGAACACTAGACACCCTACATCCGTTTAAACAATAGTCCTCCCTGTGAATTCGACACCCGACTTACCACTAGCTTCATTAGCTAGTATTGTTGGCTTATAAATATTGTTTGATAGCAGTCCCGACGACAAACTGCGCATCAAAATGGCGCCGTTGCCGGGGAGGCAATAGTTTCAAATTGATTTTTAGGGTCTTTAGGTTCAGTTTTACCTCTACACCGATCGGTCAGACCTACCGCCGATCGGTGCCCTTGCTTTCTGACTGTTTTCTCTAAGTTTTTATGCACAAGAGACGTTCTGGGATCCTACTTACATTCGATCCTGAACCAGAAAGGACCCTGCGCAAGAATCAAAGACTTGCGGAGAGTATTAGTGAGCAATTGTCATCATCTTCATCATCACCCGCATCCACACCACCACGATTACCACCAAGAAGAATAATGTCGAAGCTTTCGGATGAAGGGCTGCCTACGGCTGCTCAAGTTCCAACTGGGACTCTCAAGCCGAACCTAACAGCTACCAAGTTCAAAATAGATCCATCATTTTACAACTTGGTTCGAAAAGAGCAATTCGGAGGAGGGATGAATGAAGACCCGGCTAGTCACATCAACAAATTTTGCGACTTGTGCGCAATGATTATCGATGAGGGTGTGACCCAAGACCAAATAAAACGAATGATGTTCCCGCATTCTTTGAAGGACAAGGCTTCATCTTGGCTGCAAACTCTTAGTGTGACAGAGAGCAACGAGTGGGATACACTTGTGCTAGCTTTCTACAGAAAATTCTTCCCTCCGGAGCGTACCGCTAACCTTAGGATGCATATCACTGGGTTCAGACAAAAGGTGAATGAGTCTCTATATGACGCATGGGAAAGATTCAAGGGCCTAGAAAGGAAATGCCCTCATCATGGGTTTACTAAGGGGTACATCGCCATGACTTTCTACAACTCCCTCAATACAGACTCAAGGAGGATATTAGACTCCGCAGCAAATGGGAGGTTTGACTCGGTGGAGGTTGATGAAGCTAGGAATGTGATTGAGCAAATGGCTAATCATAGCATATCGTATGTACAATCATCCTACACTAGTGTTGCAGCAGTGAGTGGTGAGACATTTTTACAGGATAGCGTGACATCACAAATTGCAGATTTGACAGCACAGCTAGCAAGTCTGAAGATGGACAACAGTCAACTGATCGGCACACCCCTCCCACCGATCGGTGGAGTGCAGTCCTCGCCATTGCCTATGATCTGTAATGCATGTGGGTCATATGGGCACACGATCTACACATGTCAGGGAACTCAAGGGCAGGTTGCTGCATTCCATAACTATCAGCAAAGCTCTCCTTATGGTCAGAGCTTTCAACAACCCTACAAGCAACCATATCAAGCTCAGTTTCATCAAGGCCCTCCACCGGGCAATACAAGCACCTCTAGTTCAGCCTATCAACATCCAAACAAGGCTGCATCCACATCGTCACCACAACCTTACAAGTCACCCACTTTTACCGACATGAATGATCTACGAAGCATGTTGCAAGGGGTTCTGAAAAGCCAAGAGCACCTTATTGCTCAAGTGGCTCAAGTGGCTAAAAGTGACCAAGAAAAGTCTAGCGCCATCAAGAATTTGGAGATTCAAATAGCCCAGCTGGCCGCCTCGCAAGCTCAAAGGCAACAAGGCCAATTGCCTCCACAACCCAACCACCCAACTCACACTCTTAATGCTATTCATCTTCGGAGTGGAGTTAGCTATAACAGTCTTTCCATGCCAAGGGTTGAAAAGAAGAAAGTCAGAGACAAGGGTGAACCAGAATATGAAACAGAAACAAGCAGGGGCAAAAGTGGAGCATTACACCGATCGGTGGACCCCACCACCGATCGTCATGGGGGTCTAACAGGTGCTGGAGAGAGCTCTGGGGAAGGTCTGGAGAAGGACTTGATAGCTGGAAATGCTGGAACTGAGGTTAAGCTGCCATTCCCGAGGCGTCTCAAGCAGAGTCCCCTTTCGAGGAACAATTTGGAAAATTTAAAGAGGTACTTGCTAAACTTAATATTACTATTCCATTTCTTGATCTAGTTTTACAAGTACCTTCTTACACCAAGTTCCTCAAAGACCTCTTGAACCGGAAGAAAGCATTGCCCCAGGTAGAGACAATTGCTCTCACAGAAAGGTGTAGTGCACCTCAATTGAGCAATTCTCCACCTAAACTAGGTGACCCCGGTAGTTTCAGCATCCCATGTACCATAGGCGCCCTTAATATAGATAATGCTTTATGTGACCTCGGCGCTAGTGTGAGTGTCCTACCCCTATCTCTAGCTAAGAAAGTCGGATTGACTCAGTTTAAAAGCTCGAATATGACCATTCAAATGGCGGATAGGACCATTTCACGACCATTAGGGGTGCTAGAGGACGTCCCAGTACAGATTGGAGGGTTCTTTATACCAGTAGACTTTGTGGTGTTAGACATTCCCGAGGATGCTAACATCCCCATCATTTTAGGGAGACCCTTCTTACATACGACTGGCGCAATAATCGATGTTGGTAAACGAACTTTAACCTTTAAGGTGGGGGGTGAACTCCTTGTGTTTAAACCTTCAGCTACACCCCGTTCCCCCTTGGTTGTTCAGTCTGATTCGTTGATTAAGGAACAGTACCAGCCAGTTCAGACCCCCACAGACCTGACACAGACCACCACAGGCCAGAACAAGGGCCAAAATGGCCAGAGCACACTCACACCGATCGGTGAGGTACCTCCCACCGATCGTCATCAAGGGTCCCACCGATCGGTGGTAGGCCTGAAAACCCCTGTGAGCTGTGTTGTGGAGTCTAGCTGTGTTATTACTGATTTTATGGCTCCGTCTCACTATTCTGGAGACCCTGTGGAGTCTGTTTGCTCTGTCCCATCTTTCGCAGGTCGCAATTTGAGTAGCTATTCGAAAGGATTCGAGGGCAAGAGTTTGAGCGGAGAGCCGATGTATGGGATGGCGCGAAATTTCTGGAGAAATCAACCTTCTTATAGTACACCATGGCAACTCGCAGTCCTCCAAGATGATTTTGGAGACACTTCTGATGGAGGGTCATACAGCGACCCGATTATTTGACATATACTTAGACTTTGAGACATTTTTTTTGTTTTTAGTTGGACTATTCTTCGTTTTGAACAATTTTGTTTTTTTTTTGGTCTGTTTTAGTTTTGGACAATTTGCAATTTTGTAACTTTGAACATTGTGTGAGATGAGAGCGAGAGAGACATCTTTCTTCCTGTTTTGTAATGCTATAGGTAATGACGGAGCCGTGTAGCTGATGATAGCTCGGGATGGTGAGGACCTGTTCACCATTCACCGCCTTACTTTGAACCGGTTTGGGGGAACTCTCACTCATTCTGTAAGTCTACCCTCTCCACTTTCACTCTCACCTGCATTCCCCATTCTCCTTTAACCACCTTTGCACCGATTTTCGTCAATTGAGGACAATGACGAGTTTGGTTTGGGGGAGGGTTTTGGTTGTGTGCTTCATATGTGCTTCATTCATATGTACTATAAGCAGTTGCATGTTCATACGTGAAAATAAAATTTTTTAGAACTGTTTATGTGTGTGTATTGGTTTGAGATGTGCAAAACGACGATGAAGATATATACACTTAGCTTAATTCATCTCAACTGTGGCCTAACCTATATGATATGACATATTGAGATTAGATTGGATTAACGAGTCTAACATGTCTAAATTGACTTGTTTGATGTGAATCTACTTTGTATCGAAATGCTTCTCAATGACGTACTGTAATTCTTAACCTGTATGCTCGTGCTTGATTCATAAGTGTGAATATTGACTCGTTGTAGTTTCCGAAAGTATGCACCCTAGGTCCGCGGACCGGGCATTCACTTAAATTTGAACTCCACTTAGCCAAATTGCCTTGATTCGTCCCTTTAGATGTAGGATCCACTCTTTATTGACCACGTTTCACAAGACTATATTGACTACCTTGGTTACAACCTTACAAATTATGAACTACATCGTAAAAACATCCTACCCAGACTGTAATGGTTGCGTATAGGAGAGTTATGTCACGAAAACGTGTCAAATGAAGAAAAGGGCCTGATTTTTGAAGTTTTTGAGCTGATACCTATCGGTGTGGCCTAGTACACCGATCGGTGAAGGTAGTATGACGATCGGCATGGGCCCCTGTTTTTGGCCTGTTTCAGTGTTATATGAATGTCTGGAGAATAATTCAGCTTCATAGCAAGTTATACAGCAAGAATAGTGATCGAAAGTTGAGTTTCCAAACAATAAAGTGAAGTACTGAGATCTATTGTGAAGGTAGCAGTTCCAAAATGGTGCTATCAATACGTAAATGTGAATTCCTATTGTGTGAAGTGCAATTACCGAAGTTATGATAATGTCAAGAGATTCGAATTTTTGCCTATGATCGGTATTGGTTAATGTTATGGTCGTTTGGGTCTTTTCATTAGTGGTAGCGCAACCACCAGTTTTTTTTAGCCCCACACTCCCATACGCGTTAGCACGCACCCATCTTTCACCTATTGAACATAGCCCCATTACAACCTTGTGCCCAGCATACCTTGAGAACTTTTAGTACTACGAGTATTATTTACGAACTTGGATCATGTTATTGAGTGTGCTTGTTGAGTCTCTACTTTTGAGCTCGTTTGCAAGGTCTTGCGTTATTCATGAAGAACATTGAAATTTAGGCATGTATAAGACCTGTTTTGAAGGTCGACTCTTGTGCACTTGTTCTTATCTATTTGTGAAAGCCATAGTTTGGATGAACAGAAAGCATGAGTGTCCAGAGTCGTTATCTCTTACCGTGGTCATTAAGTGTGCTTTGGTTTATGTTTACTTGAGGACAAGTAAAGGTTTGGTTTGGGGGAGTTTGATGTGCATATTTTATATGCACTTCTACCGACTCATTTGCTCCCCTTAGCATATCATTTACAGTTTATTCATGCTATTATTATGTCATATGCCCCGTATTTGCTACTTTGGTATGTTTAGTCTCCTATTTGCAGGTTAGACACATTCTAGGTGCGATCGGGAGCATATTTGGACATGCAAAGGACAAAGGACTATTGACCAGCCTTTCAATGAACAGAACAACTCGTTTCGGAAGTTTACCAAGCAAACAAAACCTAAGAACCAGCCCACACCGATCGGTGGGCCAGGAAACCGATCGTCACACACTTCTTGGAGCCAGTAACACTCTCTTATAAGCCCTGTGTACATTTCAAACAGGCCCAGATCTACCTAAGGGCCTAGCACCTGGCTTGGACTATGAAATGAAGACAGAGGGAGAGGAAATGAAGCCCACACTGATCGGTGGGCCAGGACACCGATCGGCCAGGACAAGCCCACTTTCGTATTCTACCTCTCTAATCTACTGGGCAAGCTATTGAGCAACGGGACCGAAGCTTTCCGAAGCCCAAGTCACTCAGAAGAAACATCGAAGCCCAAAAGAGAAAACCTAGCTCTATATGAAGGAGAAGTGAAGAGAGTGAGGGGGTATCTCTCCCTAGACGCAAGATCCCTTGTCACGGATCGAGTTTCCGCTCTAAAACACCATTTTAGATTATTGTTTTACATTTTAGTCGATTAGTTTTAAGTTTTCGTCCGTTTACAACACTATACCGATCGGCATAGCCTTATACCGATCGGCTTCCTCCTTGTTTTTGCCCTAATTCAGGTTCCTTTGTTTCGCATTTAGTTATTTCGGTCGTTTATTGTTTCCACATCGCTTTGCTATGATGTCTTATGCTAATACAGTAGTTCATATGCTTAGATCTATTTCACCTATGAGTAGCTAAATTCCATACTAGGGTAGGGACGAATCGATATTGATTAGGGCAATGACTTGTTAATTAAACTGTTTTGGCTCGCCTCTTTGATTGTTTCATCACGTAAGTTAGTTAGCGGCCGCTCTCTACCCTACGCCGGAGCACAACCCTATGAGACCGACCAAGTAATTAGGGCACAGGCTGTCAATCTCAAATAGGCGGTGACTGTTGAGACCTACAAAGTAATATAGTTACCACCCGAGACCGATGCATTACCTTGACATCCATTTCCCGACTCAATATCGACAGTCCCGACACACCCTAGTTTCTTTCTCTATTGATTTTACATTTCCTTTCATTAAGCATTTGTTGGTTATTAAGCTTTGGTCTTTTGTTTATCATTTAGATTTTGTTTCTCTCTAAACTCAACCCTCAAAACTGTAAACACCATAGAATTGAACACTAGACACCCTACATCCGTTTAAACAATAGTCCTCCCTGTGAATTCGACACCCGACTTACCACTAGCTTCATTAGCTAGTATTGTTGGCTTATAAATATTGTTTGATAGCAGTCCCAACGACAAACTGCGCATCATAGAGATACATCACGACGGATGTTATCACTCAGTCAGAAATCTTATATAGATAAGATTCTTGAAAGGTTCAGCATAACCAATTCCAAGAAGGGGCACCTTCCAATGATTTCTGGGATGCATTTGAGTAAAGCTCAGGCACCCAAGACATCGGAAGAGGTTGAGCGCATGAGTCGTGTTCCTTATGCATCAGCCATAGGATCGATCATGTATGCCATGATATGCACACGTCCAGACGTGGCATATGCATTGAGTATGACGAGTCGGTACCAAGGCAATCAAGGTGAAACACACTAATGGCTGTTAAAAATATCCTTAAGTACTTACGAAGGACTAAGGATTGGGTATTGACTTATGGAGGAGATACTAAGCTATGCGCAATCGGTTACGCGGATGCTAGCTTCCAAACAGTTCGAGATGACTCGAAATCTCAGTCTGGATTCATCTTTACTCTTAATGGCGCTGCGGTCTGTTGGAAAAGTTCCAAACAAAGTGTTATAGCAGATTCTACAACTGAGTCTGAGTACTATGCCGCTTTGAAGCTGCAAAGGAAGCTATATGGATGCGTTAGTGCTTACAAGAACTAACCGTAGTTCCTAGTTCGAATGACCCAATCACCTTATATTGTGATAATAGAGGTGCCATCTTCCAAGCTAAGGAGCCTAAATCTAGCAACAAGTCTAGACATGTACTTTGGAAGGCTCACATGATCCGAGATTATGTGGAGCAAAAGGAGATAGTGATAGTCAAGATTGTTGCGGATGACAACATTGCGGATCCTCTCACTAAACCGTTAAAATATGATAAGCATGAAGGGCACATTATTTCCATGGGAATTAAACGTGTTCCTGAGTTGTAGTAGCTGTTTATATGGATTAGATAAATGTCTCTTTTTCATATACTATTTATAACATTATCGTATTGTTTCATATTTTGTTTTTCATGTGGATTGTAAGACAACATTGAACGCCACAAAGTGAACTGAATTACATTATATTTGATTTGGTCCGTAATCGCTCAAATGAGCTGATAACTTTGGCAATTATTTTGTCAAGTTGATTGATGGTGGGTTCAACGAGCCATAAGTCAAACGGTTGACTGATCGATCATAGATTCGAGTAATAAAGATACCTCGTAGGATATCGTGACAACGTTATGGAGTCCTAAATGTGTAAAAACATTCAGTGCCAGGTCGTGGATTGGACGTCCATAGTGTTCCTAGAGTCGATTCTTTTGACTATCGACTGTCTCTTGCGATTAAGGCAGTTTTAGGGTGACTTTAGTTTCTTTCTCGTGGTCGACCGTCACAGGAGGCTAAAAATATTTTTACTGGGTCATTTCATACTGTGCTTTTATCTGCAGGATTCGAGTTGAAGAAAATATCCAACCTTTATCAGGTTTTGTTATTTCTCAGGGCCACTCGAGGAGTTGTAACTGAAATGCATGGCCATGCTCGAATAATGATTCGTTTATCAGTTAAAGTTACTCTCTAGTCGGGAAAACCACTCTTGATATAGATCACTTGTAAAATATGTCCTTTTTAAATACGGACTTTGCAAATTTTTTACATTAAGTGGGAGAAATTTTGGATATGAGAATCGGTTATCGCACATACACTTGTAAGGACAAGTGGGAGATTGTTGGAGCTAGTGTCCTCCACAGTTAGTGTGATAACGTGTATAAATCTCTTATAGGTTCACACGGTATACTTAGTATTCTTATCAGTTGATTAACGTTTATCGATAACGGTTGGCTTGCTAGAAGTTTGACGTTATTGTCATTTTAATGGCGGTGATCAACTGGTCCCTAAAAGTCACACCTAAAAGATGTGTTTGAGAGATATGATTATATGAATAATATAATCATATTGATGCCTTATATGACTAAAAGGTTAGTCGATGTATATGACTAAAAGGTTAGTCAATGTAATGATGATACGATTATTTAATACGATTAAATAATACTAGCTGAGACGATTTAAATGTTAATTCTTAATTGAATATAAACTGTTATATCTAATTAATGTATATAATGTAATTATTTAATACGATTAAATAATGTAAGCTTAAACGAAATAAAATGTTAATTCGTAATTAAATATAAAATGATATATTTAATTAGCAAATTATAAATATACGATATTTATAATTGACGTATATATTATACGATATTGTCATAATAAATGATGTCGACTTATTAATATGTGACAACATAAATGACAATAATAATATATACAAATAGAAGACTCCTATCTCAACTCTAATTACCAAAAACACGTAGAAGAAAAAGAGGGAGACTCCTACCTCTACTATACTTTCACAAAATTATCAGTAATTTTTGTATTCTTTCTAGCACTAGAAAAGGCATATCTCAGAGCATCTTGGGTGCATAGATTAGGAGAATATCGATCTCGATATTTGTTCTTAGGCCATATTGCTAGGACCAAAGGTTGATTCTAATCTTTATGCTTTTCGTTTATGACTCGTATTTCATATATTATAATTTCGTTATAATCCTTAAAATTCATGTGTTATGTTGCCCAAAAGGCCTAATACTTCACTTGCTTGTGTCCTTTTTCCCGTAAAAGGAGCACGAGTTATCTTGCCCAAAAGGCAAGATTCGCATACACCATAAGATTCGTAATCAAATGGTTTGAGAAGTTTCGTTAAAACAAGTCTCTCTGTGGGCCGTTCTTTTATATGACCTAAACGACTATGCCAAAAGTATGATTGATTAGGTTCACCTAATTTTAGCTTCTTTGCTATAACATATGGAGAACTAGAAATGTTTGCAGGCTGGAAGGGAATGTGTTATGTCCAAGAGTCTTAGTTAATTAGGTGAAAGAGGAATGCAAAAGAAGGCTGATAACTGGTTTCAAAGGTGTTATGACATATGCAGATAGAAACTGGTGTAGCAGTGTAGGATTGAGTAGCTGATATGCTGGTAGGTTGAATACAGTTGAGCTTCTTGCTCTCTACATGATAAACTTCATTAACATTATTTAGAACATAAATACCTCCAATAGAGACGGTTTTACCATAAAACACATCATTAAATGAAAATGAACAACTATTGTTCTTGATTACAAAAGAAAAACCCTCTGTGTCAAGCATGGAAATGGAGATACTGTTCTTGGTCAGGGAGGGTACAAAATAACAATTATTTAAATAAAATTCAAAACCACTAGTTATGGTGAGTACATAGGTTCCTACGGAGACATTAGCTAGTGCTCGCACGTTCTTCAGCCCCTACAAATGATTACAAAGGGGAGAACCACATCCGGTATCAAATACCTGTTGAAGTAGGTGTCCTCCACAATAGTGCGCCACTGAATAAGTCTCATTAAGGAATATAATTGGGATATTTATAGAATATATATATGATTAGTCAGTTCATTAACGTAAATCAATAACGGTTGGCTGACTAGAGTTTGACGTTATTGTCGTATGACGGCGGTGATCAACTGATCCCTTTCGGTCACACCTAATAGGATGAAATCCAAATAGTAACTAATTATTTGTATATGATACAGTTAATTAGTCCATTACATATATTCGATATGTACGAGAGTTAATTATTAGAAATTGAGTTATGAACTCAAATTCGATTAAGTTTATTTTTCAATTATGCGATAATTGACTAATAAATTTATATCTTATTTTAATATGATTAAATAAGATTTAACTTAGTAATTAATCGTTAAATTACTAAATTAGTTGAGGTTTTGAGATAGAGGTAATTAGTTAATTATATTTACAAAGAGTTGTAAAAAAAATAAACTAAGCATTGTGGGACCCATTTTATATTGATATAATGGTAAAATATTACTTAAAATGTTAAGTACATATTATTTATTTATTTGTATCATATAATTGTTATATGATCAAATTAACACTTAATTATGCAAGATAATTAAGCATATGATTAATAAGTATTTGTGAGACAAGTATCAAAAATCAAAATGGACCATAATAAGGCACATGAGGCCGGTTATGGCATGTGTAGGAAGAAATGATTTTGTTCTTTTCTTCTTACACAATTCTCCTTTTGATTGTGACATTACCTACATACTTTAATCATTCTAACATTTCCTGCACTCCACCTTATTGCATGTGAATAAATTAAACAAAATAAGAGGCCATATGGGACTATGAGGTCCGGCCATCATGCTTATAAATTGGACAATAGTTGTTCATTTTTGATCACTTGATTTTGTGCTTAATTCACACTTCTCTCTAAAACTCATCCTCTCACTAAAACTCTCATTATACTAATATTTCCTAAGTATTACTAGTGTAGTAATATATACTAATATTAGTAGCATAATATCTATCTTAATATCTAGTTAATAATAAGGGTAGATTATTTGGTATCATCTTGGTGCAACTTGAAGGAGGTGACAACACCAAAATGTGTTGTGTCTATTAGTATTTATTAGGTTCCCTTATTATACTTTTTACGGGTCGTTAGCATCGTTTTATGCTAACCTTAGTGCTTGTAATTATGTTGTTATTTAGTATTTTTAGTCAACTTTTAGAGTCAAACCCGGAAGTCAACAAAAGTCAAAGTCAAACCCGAGACCCGAGACCCAAACCCGACAATTGGAGTGGGCTACAAGCAAATCATCAATGCAAGAAGAGCAAGTCCAAAGGGTCAATGGAAGTCAAGGCGGGACTAAAGTCCAAAGGGTCAACGAAAGTCAAGGCGCTCAACCAAGGGAAAAACTGGCAGCATAAAACGCTGCCAGCGCCAGGGAACACTGCCAGCGTCACGGGACGCTGCCAGTGTCGTGGTCTCAGGCACGCGTTCCTTCATTCTTCGTCTTGTCATTTTGAGGCCCATTTCTCACGGCCCTAGTTTTCCGGAGCCTAGGGTATAAAAGAGCCAAATTGTAGAGAGAGAAGGACACAACATTGGACACAACATTTCACAACACAACACATTAGAATTCTCTCAAGTTTTGTTCTTCATTTTGGATTTGTAATTTCGTTGAACTTCATAATGGGATGTAATATTTGGATTATGGGTGGCTAATTTTCCATTGATTAGTGTAATTGGAACATGTTCTCTCCTTTTAGCATTGTAAGACCTTTTGAACCTCTTCTTCTCTATTTAATTCCATTTTCTCATGTTTAAATTCCATTGTTGAATGAATTGTTGTTGAGACTAACCATCTTAGCAAGTGTTTGTTTAATTATTGCTTTGTCTAGATAAATTTGGTTGATTTGTCTTGATATTGTTGAAGCAACCTTGAAAGATTGTAACTTTGGTTTAAAGTTGGAATCTTTTGAGTGGAATTTGGTTTATTGTGTAATTAGAACATGGTTTAGTGTTTTATTACATGGTTCTAGCTTGTTTCTTTGGTTTTGTTCATAAAGCTTGCATCTTTGATGTGGGCTCATGTTTTAATGGGTGTAAATTTAGTTGTAAAGGGTCATCCTTGGTTGGTTTAATCCATGTTGGCTAATTTCTTAGAAACTTGTATTAGATAATTAGAGAAGAGAGGAAAGGAAGAGCCTTTACTTTGTTAATTGTTGGGAACTTGGGAAAATTACACTAAATTGTTTCTCCATATTTGAATATTTGAATCTTTAGTTTTTATTGGTAATTTTAGACTTGCTAATCAATTCTCATGTCAAACTTTCTCCCTATATGTTATCCTACATGTTTTGTCATTGTGAATATCATAGTTTGTAATTAATTTAAGCTTTTGTCTTAATTAGTGTCTTAATTTGTGATTAGAGTAATTAGTTAGTAATTAGTTTGTTAATTGGTTTTTAGCAAGAGTCTAGATTAGATTAATTTAGTTAATACCGCCTTCTTTTGGGTTCGACCCTATTCTTACCATTTACTACCTTTGTTTAAGATAGTTTGTGTTTATTTAGGAGTTATAAATTGTTATTTGATCGTAGCTAATTAGCGGATTTAACGACACCGTTAAAAAGCCGGACAAATTTGGCGCCGTTGCCGGGGAAGGCAATATAGATAAATATAAAATTGGTTATTTTCAAATCCCCTTTATAGGAGGCCTTTTTGGAGGGAACCTGGTGAAGAGGAGTTGGAAAATAATATTTTTCAAGAAGAACCGGAGGAAGTGTTTGAGTCACCACCTAGGATACCATCTCCATTGAACGTCCTCTACCCACCCAATATGGAGGATAAATGGACAATCGGTGAGATTCGGGCAAGGAACTATGAGGAGCAACCACTTTGTATTGCATATCCTCCCATGGGGGATGTGAACTTTGAGCTTAAGGGTTTCTTCATCCACAACTTACCTAGATTCCATGGCATGGTGAGGAATGACCATAATAGACACTTGGCCGAATTTCATATGATTTGCCAAGGTGTTATTCCCCAAGGAGTGACCGAAGATCAATTCAAGCTAAGGGCATTTCCGTTTTCTCTTCAAGATGCGGCGAAAGAATGGCTCTTTTGCCTTCCGGCTCACTCCGTTACCACTTGGGTGGGCTTGAAGAAAAAGTTTCTTGAAAAGTATTATCCGGATTCAAGACACAAGCACTCCAAGAAGCTTATCACTACTATTGAGCAAGAAATGGGGGAGACCCTTTATGATTTTTGGGAGCGTTTCAAGAGTCTTGTGGCAAGATGCCCATACCATGGCATGTCGGGAGATGATTTGTTGACGGCTTTCAATGTGGGGTTGTGCCAAAATGACCAAAGAATGATTATTGCCGCCACCAGAGGAGGAATTGATACACTTAATGTGGCCGAGGCCAAAAATATTATTGAAAAATTGGCAATGAACACAAGAAGCTATGGAAGAAAGAGTGAAAGGGGAGGAAGCTCTAGGAATGTGTTTTCCATGGAAGATCCTTATGCTTCTAAAAATCACAAGATCATGCAAGAAATGGCTGAACTTAAAAGTATGGTGTCAAACTTGGTTGTTAACAAAGGTAACTCATTCTCTCAACACCCCGAACCAATTGAATGCTCATATTGTGGGGGTGACCATGCCACCAACACATGCTACATCATGATTGAACAAGGAGCAACTATGGAAAGTGTTAATGCTATGGGGTATGGGAATTACAATTCAAGAAACCCAAGTGGTGGGGGAATGTACAACCAAGTGGGGAACCGTGACCTTTTGGGATGGGGAGGGGACAAGTCAAAAAGCTTTGAAAACGGTCAATTCAATCACTTGAGAGCCCAAAATCCCACCCAAAACCGGAACTCCAATTTCCAACAATATCCCCAAAGAAATTACAACAATCAAAGACCCAACAATTCAAATTTCCCAAGTAACTCTCAATCTCAAAACAATGCTCAAAGACAATCGAACCAAGGCCTCAATCAAGGAAATTCTTCTTCTCAAGGGAACTTGAGTGATATCTTGCAAACACTCCTTGCCAATTGATCGGTCCTGTCGCAAGCCCGATACAAAGATAAATTACCCAGACTAGGCTAATAACAAATTAATGTAATTAGGGAAGTAGGGGTCGATCCTCAGGGAGATGGTGTTTCCTATAGAATGTGAAATGTCTCGCAATTTGGTCTTATCTAACGAATATCTGGGTTTTAGGATTATGATGTCTAAACTAACAAAAAGCATAAATGAAAACAAAATAAAAGCAAATGATGAATTAACAATGATGAAAAACATCTAGGGAAGTAGGTTCACACATGTAGATTAATATATTGATGCAATTGGATATGGAACATGCAAATAATTCATTGTGAGTTCGTAAGAATGATGTGTTCATTACAATCATAGATTAGATGGTCTAGCAGGCTTTTAGGCAATTTACTAGGTCTTTATTTACCATGTCATGCTTTGTCTATTCCATTCACGTATCTCTACCTTGGCTACCCAATTATCGATATAGTGCAAACATGCATAGTCCAAACATGCATAGACACAATGTTTTAAAGGCACAATTTCTTTTATCCAATTAACATCTTTTAATCAATCTAACATGGCTACCCTACACCCTAGAAAAGTGACTACTCACTCATGGCGATGTTTAAATCTAAGATGAAGTTAATAACAGAAACTAGGATAGACATGTTTATTTGGTTTTGACAATAGTTTAAGACTCCTTATATGGCGATAATAACGACGCTAAATTGATAATCTAATGAAATAAAATGACGATTATAACGATACGAAAAGGAATCTAAGATAACATGGATGGAAAATAACAATCAAATAGAAAACATAAAGACATTAAACAAAAGATAAGATAGGAATACCTATATGACGATCAACAACGATAATGATAACAATAATAGAAATCCCTTGCTTAGAATAGTTGTTCCACGAATCACAATACTTGAACCAAATAAAGTAGATTACAAAGATGTAATTCTTATTGATCTAAGCTAAGGTTTTGATATAGAAAAGACAGAAATAAACTAAGAACTAAAGATGAAAAAGAAGAAGAAAATGGGAGAACATAGGCTAGTTCTCCCTCCTCCTAAACTAGGGTTTTTGTAAGGAGAAGTGTAGAAGAGAATTGTGTGAAGAGGTGTGTCTCATTGTGGTGGCTGAGGCATCCTTTTATAGCAGTAGGGTTTCATGGGGGAAGGGGTTAAGCATTCATCACATAGGACAAAAAGGAGGAAGTCGAAGCAAAAGTGCGGATCAGCAGACATCCCTGATCGGGTACACCACTTACCCGATCGGGTAAGTTTCAATCTGGGTCCTTTGACTCTCGTTTCATCTCCCCTTGCATATGACTTGACTTCCATCATCCCCCTTGACCTCTTGAGTCGGGTTTGTTGATAGTGTTTGATGTAAAACGATGAATTCTTCGCCTAACTGATTGATCTTCTGACAATTGCGACATCGTCTTTACTTCTTCTTTCTTTTGAAGCGGTAAACCTTCTTGAAATGCCTTTGACATGGTCAAGCTTGCTTCTCAAATCGTCGGGTTCTAGGAAAATGCCTGGGAATATAGAAAAAGGGCGTAGAAACGTCACTTTCCCTACAAAACAGGTTAGAATATAGGAATTCGCCTAGAAGACGATATTAGCTCATAAAATGGCTTAACAAAGCACAAATGACATACAAAACCGAGCTAAATTGGGGGTTAAAATCATACTAATATTCACTTATCAAACTCCCCCAAGTTAAACCTTTGCTTGTCCTCAAGACAACATAACAAACAATACCAGGACAAGGGTTGCAAGCATTGGCTACTACACCATAAAGAAACAAATCTCAACGTAAAACTTTGGAAACATAATGAATCATAACCCAAAAACAACGTGGGCTAGAATGATACATAAACATGGCTGAGATTTACATAACGGCGTAGCACAAAGAATTTCACTACAGAATTTTCGGCTCTTGCATGATCTTTTGACAAATGGACTCTCACGGCACACTCGAACACTCATTGCATGTAAAAGGTGATTTCTTTATGTGTAACTGTTTTTGAGACACTCACCTATCTACGACTTATGAAAATGTGTTCGCAATCTAATATGGTAAACAATTCAAAACACAAGTCAAAGATCACAATGCACATAGAAAAGAAGCCGGAAAAATAAGAAGAAGGCATTGGGAAATGGGTGAAAGGTGGACAAACAGTTATGGTCATGTGAAGGTTCGAATGAGCTTGCAACTGACCAATGATAAATGAATACTCAATCCAAACTTTCGGTTAATTCCCAAAAGACGAAAAACGAAGCCAGAATGAACGGATTGGCTTATTACACACGAAACACGAGAGTGAACTCCTTTTAACATTGAATTGACATTTTGAGGAGATACTCACAACTTTTTGTTTTATTTCTTTTTCTTTTTTTTTCGATTTTTTTTTTATTTTTTTATTTTTTTTTCTTTTTCATTTCTCTTTTTCTTTTGAACATATCATCACTTCTTGAACATTGTCGTTCTCCCAAATTCACTTTGACATAAAAGAACAAAATCTTCTCAAAAGAGCACCCATACACCATTGTCTAGCTACTAGCTCAACAAGGTAGGCAGTTTTTATATGTAGTTATTATCTGGTGAAACATTTGTATGAAGAGGCTAACTTTGAGGGGTAATTCAAAGTGAAAAAGGCTTCAAAACTTAGTGAATCATGAATGCAATGCAATGCTTATAGAAATGAAATGAGAACCATACTTATGCGTTTTGACATGACACACATCACAAGGAGAACTACACACACCTAAATGAGACTGGGTATAGATGTACCAGTCTAAGGAGGTTTTACCTTACAATATATGTAACTTGCCAAATGTCAAGATCAAGCGTACTCATCTATAGATTCATTCCATGCCTACTGTGTACAAGACTTCCCCATGTATGCACAATTCAATGAATATTGAATCATTATCTTTTGAAAGCTCTAAGTTTGGGAAATGTAACATGATAGCATAGTAAAAAAGCAAGCAAAGCATGAAAAGCATTCAATTGTGTTCAAAATTTTAAATTGTTCTCTTATTCAAAAATTTTGAAAAATATAAACAACTAAAATGCAAAATGGGAAAATGCAATCCCTCCCCCAAGCTAAACATCACATTGTCCTCAATGTGAGCACAAAGACTAAATACGCAGCGAGATGCTTAATGGGAAAAAGGGTAAAAAGGGAAAAATGAAAGAAGAATGAAGCTTACTAGTCAGCGCAGACTCCCCCAAGCTAGTCTTTTGGACTTGACAAGGAAGGTCTTCATAGATTCTTCAAAAACTCTTTCATCTGCAAAGTAAATCTAACAAAACAACGAAAAAGGGAAAGCAAAAATAAAATGCAAAAAGGAAAGGAAACACGGGTTGCCTCCCGAGAACCGCTGGTTTAACGTCTCGCTCGACGAATTCTTCTATGAAATCATCTGGTTGGGGATTGACGCTCTATATAGACAATATCTAAGCATCCTATCATGGAATTGCTATAGGAGAGTTTCAATCGGTGTCCATTGACCTTGAATTTTTCACCATTACTAGCCATTATTTCCACATAACCGTATTTGCTTACATATGTGACAGTGAATGGTCCAGACCATCGTGATCGAAGTTTTTCCGGAAAAATTTTCAAACGGGAGTTGAAGAGAAGTACTTGGTCACCGACATTAAATTCTTTTTTGATTATCCTCTTGTCGTGCCAACGCTTCGTTTTCTCTTTATAGATCCTAGAATTCTCGTAAGCTTGCAAACGAAATTCTTCTAGCTCATTGAGTTGCAAAAGTCGTCTATCAGCGCTAAGCTTAGTGTCTAAGTTGAGTTCTTTGATAGCCTAGTGAGCTTTGTACTCTAACTCGACAAGGAGATGACAGGCCTTTCCATAAACCAATCGATAAGCAGATGTTCCAATCGGGGTTTTGAAAGCTGTGCGATAAGCCCATAAGGTGTCATCGAGCTTATTACTCCAATCGGTTCTAGATCTTGAGACTACTTTTTGAAGAATTTTTTTAAATTCTCTGTTCGAGACTTCTACTTGACCGCTGGTCTGAGGGTGGTAGACTAATCCTCGTTTGTGATATGAACCATACTTGGCAAGCAGAGTGTCTAACTGCTTTTCTCCGAAATGAGTTCCTCGACCACTTACCACGGTTCTGGGTACACCAAAACGCGGAAAGATGATCTTCTTAAATAGTCGTATCACAACTCTAGCATCATTGGTGGGGGTGGCAATTGCTTCTACCCACTTTGAAACATAGTCGACAGCGACTAAAATTTAACGATTTCCATTTGAAGAAGGGAATGGTCCTTGGTAGTCAATACCCCAGACATCGAATATCTCGATTTCTAATATGCCGTTTTGAGGCATTTCATGTCTTTTGGATAATTGACCCATTCGTTGACAAGCATTACAAGCCATAACAAAGTCTTTTTAATCTTTAAACATCGAGGGCCAGAAAAACCCGGATTGTAAGACTTTGGCTACGGTCCTGGATGGACCATGATGACCACCATAAGCAGATGAGTGGCATCCTTCTAAAACTCCTTTTACTTCCCACTAAGGGATACATCGTCGATACAGACCATCTGAACATTGCTTGAAAAGATAGGGGTCATCCCAAACAAAGAATTTTGCATCATGCAAAAATCTCTTTCTCTGGTTATAAGAAAGATCAGAAGGTAGCTGGCGACTGACAAGGAAATTGGCAATATCAGCATACCATGGAGAAGAGTCCGCAATTGCCATTAATAAATCATCAGCGAACGAATCATTAATTGGCGTTGGTAATCCTATTTCAGTTACTCTTATCCTTGAGAGGTGGTCAGCGACTACATTCTCTGCTCCTTTCTTATCCCATATCTCTAAATCAAACTCTTGAAGGAGTAAGATCCATCGGATAAGTCTAGGTTTTTCCTCTTTCTTTGAAAGCAGATATTATAAGGAAGCATGGTCAGTGTAGACAATGACTTTTGATCCTATTAGGTATGAGCGAAATTTCTCTAAGGCATATATAATGGCGAGAAGTTCTTTCTCAGTGGTGACATAGTTGATTTGGGCAGGATCTAGGGTTTTACTAGCATAGTAAATTGCATGAAGGAACTTTTCCTTTCTTTGCCCTAAAACAACTCCTACGGCATAATCACTCGCATCGCACATCAGTTCAAAGGGCAGATTCCAATCAAGCGACTGGATTATAGGTGCGGTGATTAAAGCGCATTTGATTTTGTTGAATGCCTCAAGGCATTCCTTTGTGAAATTGAAAGGTGCATCCTTGAAAAGGAGCTTAGTCAGGGGCTTGGCTATCTTTGAAAAGTCTTTTATAAATCGTCGGTAGAAACCGGCGTGGCCAAGGAAACTCCTGATTCCTTTTACATTAGCAGGTGGTGGCAGTTGTTCAATAACTTGGATCTTAGCTCGATTCACTTCTATACCTCTTTCTGAAACGATGTGACCTAAAACTACACCTTCGTTCACCAAGAAGTGACACTTTTCCCAGTTGAGAACAAGGTCGACTTCTTCATAGCGTTTTAGAACTCTGGGTAGATTTGTCAAACAATTATCAAAGGAAATGCCATAGACGCTAAAGTCGTCCATAAATACTTCCATGATAGATTCAACAAAATATGAGAAGATACTGGTCATGCAACGCTGGAAAGTGGCAGGTGCATTACACAAGCCAAATGGCATTCTGCGATAAGCGAAAGTACCATAGGGACAGGTGAAGGTGGTTTTCTCTTAGTCCTCAGGGTGGATAGGGATTTGGAAAAATCCTGAGTAACCATCTAAATAACAGAAATACTTGTGGCAAGCAAACCTCTCTAGCATTTGGTCAATGAAGGGCAGAGGATAGTGATCTTTCCTAGTTGATTGATTCAGCTTTCTGTAGTCAATACACATACGCCATCCCGTCACAATCCTTGTGGGGATGAGCTCATTTTTCTCATTTTTGACTACTGTTGTTCCTCTTTTCTTAGGAAAAACTTAAACAGGGCTAACCCATTTAGAGTCAGAGATTGCATAGATTATGCCAGCATCTAGAAATTTCATAACTTCAGTTTTAACTACTTCCTACATGTTGGGATTAAGACGGCGTTGTCCTTGAACACAAGGTTTTTGGCCTTCTTCTAAATTGACTCTATGCATGCAGAAGTCTGGGCTTATGCCAGTTAGATCTTCAAGTTTGTAACCTATTGCCTTTCTATGCTTTTTCAAGACAGTTAATAGTGAGGTTAACTGATTTTCATCTAGGAGAGCACTCACTATGACTGGGCAATACTCAGATTCATCTAAAAAAGCATATTTTAGATTCGAGGGAAGAGGTTTTAGTTCAGGTTTATGTACTTCTGCCTTGGCAGGAGTATCAATCAAGCTTATGATCTTTTGAACTTCTTCTGACGGTGTCTTCTTTCCGTTCAGATCCTTTTCCAGCTCACTGATCTCGAAATTGTCATTCTCCGAGATATCCTCCAACAACAAGATTGCTTCTAGAGGCTCCTCGATTATTGATGGATACAGAGATTCATCAATAATGGAGTCGACAATATCAATGAAACAGCAAGGCTCTTCTAGCATGGGGCTTTTCATTGCACTATTCAAGTTATAGGTGACTTTATCGTCACCTACTTCTAGTGTCAGTTTTCCATTCTTAACATCGATTACTACTCCGGCAGTGTGTAAGAATGGCCTTCCTAAAATAATAGGGATTTGCGAATCTTCAGCCATATCTAGCACGATGAAATCGACGGGAATGAAAAACCTTCCTAGTTTGACAGGCACATCTTCTAAAACTCCCATAGGTTGTTTTAGAGAACGGTCTACCATTTGCAGAGTTATACTGGTGTATTTGAGAATTCTCATATTCAACTTTTCGCATATGGAATAGGGCATGACGCTTACACTAGCACCTAGATCGCATAGAGCTTTATCGATTGTGTAGGTGCCTATAGTGCAAGGTATAGAGAAACTACCAGGATCCTTTAACTTAGGAGGGGACTTATTTTGCAACAAAGCACTGCACTCAGCTGTGAATGCTATGATTTCAACGTCATCTAAAGTCCTCTTCTTAGTTAAGATATCCTTCATGAATTTTGTGTAAGAAGGGATTTGGGTGATTAACTCAGTGAAGGGAACCGTTACTTGGAGGTTTTTGACTACTTCCATGAATTTGCTAAACTGGGTTTCCTTATGATTTCTCCTCAAACGTTGGGGAAATGTTACTTGGATTTTGATGGGTTCCTTTTCAGGTTCATCCTTCTTTTCTTTGTCTTCCGCTTCCTTAGCGGTGGATGGTTGAGATTCTTTTTGGCTCTCTATTGGTGTAGGCTCAACTATTGTTTATTTGGGTTGCTGAGGTTCCTTATAAGTGGTACCACTTCTAAGGGTGATAGCATTAGCGGTGTCCCTCGGTTACTGACCATGAGGTGGGAGTTGGCCTTGTTTTCTTTGAGTGTTAGAGGCAGCCAATTGGGCCATTTGAATTTCAAGCATCTTGATGGCAGCATTTTGAGCTTGATCACTCTTTTGAAGTTGAGCAAACATTGAATCTTGTTTTTGAACAACTTGGAGAAGCATGGATTCAATATTTCTGAAGCTTGAGTCATTGGGTTGGCTTTGATTTTGGGGTGGTTGGTGTTGAGGTTGGTGTTGGTAAGGTTGATTGTAGTTGGGTGGAAATGGAGGTTTCTGGTTTTGAAAACCAGGTGGATTATAGGGCTTCTGTTGATGTGGAATGAATGGTTGTAGAATCTGATGGTTGGGATTCTGAATGTTGGTGCTTTTGTAGGACAAAAAAGGATTGTTCTTCGTGCTCTCATTATAGATGTTTGAGAAAGCATTGCCCTGCCTATATGCTTGATAGGCATTGACTTGCTCTAACGAACTCCTACATTCTTGAAAACTGTGTCCTCCAACCCCACATGTCTCACATATCATTACGTGGTTAGTGACGTTAACATGTTCCTTGGATTGGAAAGAGCTTCCTACTTGTTGCTGCAGAAGGGCTAATTGGGCTTCTAGGAGTGCTAATTTACTTGAATCTTCCTGCTTGGTTTTGAGCGGCATAGCACGTGAGTTGCTATACTGAGAGTCGTGAATTGCCATTGACTCGATAGTTGCACTAGCTATTTCTACATCGATCTGATCGAAACGACCATTGTTAGCGGAGTCGAGGATACGACGCGATTCGCCACAACAACCGTTGTATAAGGTGATAGCTAAGAACCATGAGTCAAGGCCCTGATGAGGGCATTCTCTTTGTAATTCTTTGTAACTTTCCCATGCCTCATAAAGGGTTTCATCGCCTCTCTGACGAAATCCAGTGATTTGACTCCGTAAGAGTGCGGTTCGTTCGGGTGGGAAGTACTTTTGATAGAAAGCAAGAGCTAGACCATCCCAGTCGGCTATTCCTAAGGCAACTCGGTCAAGGCTATTGATCCAAAGTTTTGCCTTTCCTGTTAAAGAGAAGGGAAAGAGCATTTCCCTAATCTGCTCTTGGGATACTCCAGTTTGTCTAATTGTGGAGCAATAGTCACATAAGTTTTGAATGTGAAGGTTGGGATCTTTTGTGGCATTGCCACCAAATTGACTTCTTTCTATTAGATTGATGAAGGCAGGTTTGATTTCAAAGTTTTGGGCTGTGATTTGGGGTGTAGCAATACCCCTTGGAAGTGTATCTGCAGTTGGTTTGGAATGGTCTGAAAGTCGAACCATTTTCTTTTGTGAAGATGAAGATGGAGTGTTGTTTGAAAGTTGATTGGTTTTTGAGAATGGATCTTCTTCTCCTTCGAGATTAGATAAAATATCCGAGTATTTCTCACGAATACGATCTAAACTTGAAGTATCAGAAGCTTTTGAGATTTCGTTGAATAGCTTTCGTCTCCTAAGCAGAGTCCTTCCTAGATCGGGGTCTAAAGAGATAGGGGTTCCTAATATAGAAGATCTGGGCATAAGATTGAAAAGCTAAGATGAAAAATAAAGAGAGGTCTAAAGGAATTTGCGTTCCTAAAGACTAGATAAAACTAATTGCGATAAAAATCACAAGAAAAAGGAAAACTAAACCGTGCTCCCCGGCAACGGCGCCAAAATTTGATCGGTCCTGTCGCAAGCCCGATACAAAGATAAATTACCCACACTAGTCTAATAACAAATTAATGTAATTTGGGAAGTAGGGGTCGATCCTCAGGGAGATGGTGTTTCCTATAGAATGTGAAATGTCTCGCAATTGGGTCTTATCTAACGAATATCTGGGTTTTGGGATTTTAATTTCTAAACTAATAAAAGGCATAAACGAAAACGAAATAAAAGCAAACGGAAATGAAAACAATAAAGCAAGTGATGAATTAACAATGATGAAAAACATCTAGGGAAGTAGGTTCACACATGTAGATTAACATATTGATGCAATTGGATATGGAACATGCAAATAATTCATTGTGAGTTCGTAAGAATGATGTGTTCATTACAATCATAGATCAGATGGTCTAGCAGGCTTTTAGGCAATTTACTAGGTCTTAATCTACCATGTCATGCTTTGTCTATTCAATTCACGTATCTCTACCATGGAAAAGAATTCCATTCTAGTCAATGATTTTGATCAGGAATCGTTAACTATCGTTATAGTCCAAACATGCATAGACACAATGTTTTAAAGGCACAATTTCTCTTATCCAATTATCATCTTTTAATCAATCTAACATGGCTACCCTACACCCTAGAAAGGTGACTACTCACTCATGATGATGTTTAAATATAAGATGATGTTAATAATGAAAACTAGGATAGACATGTTTAATTGATTTCGACAATATTTTAAGACTCTTTATATGGCGATAATAACGGCGCTAAATTGATAATCTAATGAAATGAAATGACGATTATAACGATACTAAAATGAATCTAAGATAACATGGATGGAAAATAACAATCAAATAGAAAACATAAAGACATTAAACAAAAGATAAGATAGGAATACCTAGATGACGATCAACAACGATAATGATAACAATAATAGAAATCTCTTGCTTAGAATAGTCATTCCATGAATCACAATACTTGAACCAAATAAAGTAGATTACAAAGATGAAATTCTTATTGATCTAAGCTAAAGTTTTGATGTAGAAAAGACAGAAATAAACTAAGAACTAAAGATGAAAAAGAAGAAAATGAGAGAAGAGAGGCTAGGTCTCTCTTCTGCTAAACTAGGTTTTCTAATCTAAAGAGAATTGTAAGAAGAGAAGAGAAGTGAAGTATGAAGAGATGTGTTGAAGTGTGGTGGCTGAAGCTCTTTATATAGCATTAGGGTTTCGTGGGGAAGGGGTCATGCATTGATCACATAGGATAAAAAGGAGGAAGTCGAAGCAAAAGTGCGGATCAGCAGAGATCCCCGATCGGGTACACCACTTACCCAATCGGGTAAGTTGTATCCTTTGTCCATTGACTCTCGTTTCATCTCCCCTTGCATATGAATTGACTTCCATTATCCCCCTTGACCTCTTGAGTCGGGTTTGTTGATAGGGTTTTATGTTAAACGATGAATTCTTTGCCTAACTGATTGATCTTCCGACAACTGCGACAACCTCTTTACTTCTTCTTTCTTTTGAATCAGTGAACCTTCTTGAAATGCCTTCGACATGGTCAAGCTTGCTTCTTCAAATCGCCGGGTTCTAGGCAAATGCTCGGGAATATAGAAAAAGGGCGTAGAAACGTCATTTTCCCTACAAAATAGGTTAGAACATAAGAATTCGCCTAGAAGACGATATTAGCTCATAAAATGGCTTAACAAAGCAAAAACGACATACAAAACCAAGCTAAATTGGGGGTTAAAATCATACAAATATTCACTTATCACCAATCAAGAGAAAGATAGGGAGGAGGCCAGGAGAAATCAAGAGGAGGCAAGGAGAAATCAAGAAGAGTCAAGGAGAGATAGAGAAGAGGCAAGGAAGGATAGGGAGGCAAACAACCTTAGGGTAAGCAATTTGGAAACCCAACTATCCCAAATGGCCTCCAATATGTCAAAATCCCAAGCCTCAAGCTCCACAAGATTCCCATCTCAAACCATCCCACCACCTAAGGAGAATGCTAATGCCATAACCTTGAGGGGAGGCAAGGAGTTGGAGGTACACCCCCTTGGAAAAGGCAAAGAAAAGATGAAGAACCTAGAGATGGAGACCTTGGAAATTGAAGACCAAGGAGAGTTGGTAGTTGGTCATGAAGAGCTATCAAAGAATGGGAAAAGGACATCCACAAGCAAGGACTCCAAGGGAGACACTTCAAAGATGGGTAAAGACATTATTGAGGATGATGAAGTAGAGGAGGACAACATACCGGAAGTCCCATTTCCTAGTGCTTTGATAAGCACAAGGAAGTATGACAAGGAGAACGACTTGTATGAAACTTTCCGGAAGTGTGAGGTAAACATTCCTCTTCTCAATTTGTTGAATAGTGTCCCTAGGTATGCAAAGTTCTTGAAAGAACTTTGTACACCTAAGAGAAATCCTAAGAAAGGAACCCATAAGGGCGAATTGAAGACCCTTCCAAGTCATTTAAAGTATATCTTCTTAGGAGACAACCACACCCTACCTCTTATCATCTCAAGCCCACTCAACGAGGACCAAGAGGGCAAATTGGTAGCATTGCTTCAAAAGCATAGAGATACATTTGGGTGGAGCATAGCGGACCTCAAGGGAATAAGCCCGGTGACTTACATGCACAAGATAAGACTTGAAGTGGATGCCAAACCGGTCCGACAACCCCAAAGGAGGCTAAATCCACCAATGGCGGAGTTAGTGCAAGAGGAGGTAATTAAACTGTTACAAATGGGCATCATCTTCCCTATTTCCGACTCCCGTTGGGTTATCCCAACTCAAGTTGTGCCCAAAAAGGGAGGAGTGACGGTAGTCAAGAACGCACAAGAAGACTTGATCTCCACCCGACCACAAACCGGTTGGAGGGTGTGTATTGACTACCGCCGCTTGAATGCGGTTACTTTGAAATATCATTTCCCGCTACCATTTATTGATCAAATGTTAGAAAGACTAGCGGGAAAAGCTTTCTATTGTTTCCTTGACGGGTACTCGGGATATTTTCAAATCCCAATCGCACCCGAGGACCAAGTCAAGACCACATTCACATGTCCATATGGTACATTTGCTTATCGTCGTATGCCATTTGGTCTATGTAATGCACCAGGAACTTTTCAACGGTGCATGTTGAGTATATTCCCCGACTATGTAGAAGAGATCATATACGTATTCATGAACGATTTCACCGTCCATGGGGACTCCTATGATGCATGTCTAAAACACCTTGCTCTTGTCTTAGAGCGATGCTAAGAGTCCCATCTCATCTTAATCTCCAAAAAATGTCATTTCATGCTAGTGTCGGAAAGGGGGGTTGAGGTGGATAAGGCTAAGGTTGACATTATCAAAACCTTACCTTATCCATCTAACACCCGAGACAGTAGGTCTTTTCTCGGACATGCCGGTTTCTACCGGAGATTTATTAAGGACTTTTCAAGGATTGCTAACCCCCTATGTAAGCTTTTGCACAAAGAAGCGGAGTTTGTCTTTGATGCCTCTTGTAGGAAAGCTTTTGATGATTTGAAGAAGAGATTGGTCACCGCACCAATTATTCAAGCACCGCAATGGGACCTTTCATTTGAAGTCATGACCGATGCAAGTGACTACGCATTGGGAGTGGTATTGGGTCAAAATGAGTGACAAGGGACCCCATGTGATTCAATATGCATCTACACTCTTAAATGACGCTCAAAAGAACTACTCTACAACGGAGAAGGAGTTACATGGTGTGATATATGCCCTAGAGAAATTTCGATCTTATCTCTTGGGCACAAAGGTGATCATCTACACCGATCATGCCGCCATTAGATATCTTGTGGCAAAGAAGGATGCAAAACTGAGGTTGTTAAGGTGGATCCTTCTCCTAAGTGAATTCGATGTAGAGATAAAGGATAAGAAAGGGGTGAAGAATGTGGTGGCGGATCATCTAAGCCGGCTAAACCTTGAAGGAAGACCATCATGCCCTCTTGATGAGGTTGAATGAGGTCTCCCTCATGAGTCCCTATATGCTATCCAAGTGGAGGAACCATGGTATGCTACCATGGTCAACTATTTGGTGACAAAGCGGTTTCCAAACCATTTCTCTTCCCATCAAAGAAGCAAATTAAAGTCTGATGCAAAGTACTATATATGGGATGACCCATACTTGTAGAAATTTTGCCAAGATCAACTTATAAGAAGATGCGTGCCCGAAAGTGAGATTCCATCCATCCTACATCATTGTCATGACTATGCATGTGGAGGACACTTTGGGCCACAAAGAACCGCAAGGAAAGTGCTTGAATGCGGTTTCTTTTGGCCAAGCCTTTTCAAAGATGCTCATAAATTTGTGAAGACTTGTGACCGATGCCAAAGAGTGGGGAACTTGACAAGGAAGAACGAGATGCCACAACAACCCCTCCTCTATTGTGATGTCTTTGATGTATGGGGAATTGAATTTATGGGCCCCTTTCCTAACTCCGGTAGTTACTTATACATCCTTTTGGCGGTAGATTATGTGTCAAAATGGGTTGAAGCAATTCCAACCCGCACCGATGACGCAAAGGTGGTAGCAACCTTCATCCAAGAAAACATATTCTCCCGGTTTGGTTTTCCAAGGGCTATAATTAGTGATAGAGGTACCCACTTCTGCAATAAGGAGATTGGAAGCCTTCTCAAAAGGTATGGGGTGAACCATAAGATTTCAACGGCTTATCACCCACAAACAAACGGCCAAGCCGAGCTCTCCAACCGTGAGATTAAAGGGATCCTTGAAAAGACGGTGAATCCGGATAGGAAGGATTGGAGCAAGAGGCTAGTTGATGCATTGTGGGCATATAAAACCGCATTTAAGACCCCCATCGGCATGTCCTCGTTCCGTCTCATCTATGGCAAGGCTTGCCACCTCCCCGTGGAGCTTGAGTACAAAGCCTATTGGGCTATCAAATCATTCAACCAAAACCATGATGAGAACTGTACGCACCGGAGGCTACAATTACGAGAACTTGAGGAAATTCGCCATGATGCGTATGAGAACTCCTCAATCTACAAGGAGAAAACAAGGAAATGGCACGACGGGATGATAAACCGCCGGGTTTTCAAAGAAGGCGATCAAGTTCTTGTGTTCCAAAATCGGTTTAAAATCTTCCCGGGTAAAGTGATGTCAAGATGGTTTGGGCCTTACACCGTCAAGAAGGTGTTTACTCATGGAGCAATTGAGGTGGAAGGGCCCGGGGACGGAAAGCTACTCAAGGTGAATGGTAACCGCCTCAAGAATTACTTCAAAGGATGTGCCCGGGAGGGGGAAGAAGAGGTCTTAATTGAAGACCCCGTCTATGAAGGTTGAAAAGCTTGGAGCCACTAAGTCGAGCCATCGACTCTAAATAAATGGCAAACCGTGTAAATATTCAATTCTTGTGAATATGTCATTTAAGTTTCATTGTTACTTTTAATATTTGAGTTTTTTTTAAGTAGTAAGAAGTTACATCAATCAAATTTTTTTCTTTTTTGATGTTACTAACGTTTTTGTGAAGATTTTGCAAGTTTTCGGTCGCCTCGGGATGCGTGCCACGGGTTGTAATATTTGGATTATAGGTAGCTAAATTTCCATTGCTTAGTGTAATTGGAACAAGTTCTCTCCTTTTAGCATTGTAAGACCTTTTGAACCTCTTCTTCTCTATTTAATTCCATTTTCTCATGTTTAAATTCCATTGTTGAATGAATTGTTGTTGAGACTAACCATCTTAGCAAGTGTTTGTTTCATATTTGCTTTGTCTAGATAAATTTGGTTGATTTGTCTTGATATTGTTGAACCAACCTTGAAAGATTGTAACTTTGGTTTAAAGTTGGAATCTTTTGAGTGGAATTTGGTTTATTGTGTAATTAGAACATGGTTTAGTGTTTTATTACATGGTTCTAGCTTGTTTCTTTGGTTTTGTTCATAAAGCTTGCATCTTGATTTGGGCTCATGTTTTAATGGGTGTAAATTTAGTTGTAAAGGGTCATCCTTGGTTGGTTTAATCCATGTTGGCTAATTTCTTAGAAACTTGTATTAGATAATTAGAGAAGAAAGGAAAGGAAGAGTCTTTACTTTGTTAATTGTTGGGAACTTGGGAAAATTACACTAAGATGTTTCTCCATATTTGAATATTTGAATCTTTAGTTTTTGTTGGTAATTTTAGACTTGCTAATCAATTCTCATGTCAAACATTCTCCCTATATGTTATCCTACATGTTTTGTCATTGTGAATATCATAGTTTGTAATTAATTTAAGCTTTTGTCTTAATTAGTGTCTTAATTTGTGATTAGAGTAATTAGTTAGTAATTAGTTTTTTAATTGGTTTTTAGCAAGAGTCTAGATTAGATTAATTTAGTTAATACCGCCTTCTCTTGGGTTCTACCCTATTCTTACCATTTACTACCTTTGTTTAAGATATTTTGTGTTTGTTTAGGAGTTATAAATTCTTAGTAGCTAATTAGCGGATTTAACGACACCGTTAAATAGCCCGACATGAGGTCTTCTAATTTGGAGATTATTCTTGTTCATCCATATTTATAGCTCAAGAACAACAAGAAGGAGTTCTTGTTCTGCCCATATTATTTCCATATCAATGTGAAGAAATTTCTTCTTTTATATAAATGTCTTTATATTTGCATGCATGTTACATAGATCATTAAATACTAAATTAACAAGTAATTAAGTTAATAATTAGAGGAGTCTAATTAAGGTCTATGGACTTTCATGTGGTATCAGAGCTAGCTTGTAGCATGCATGTTCATTTTGGACAATTTTTATTAAACTTATAAGATAACTAATAAGTCAAAAATTTGAGTTAAAATATGATTCTGACAAATAATTTTGGTGCATGTATACCTACTGACCTCAAAATGTTTTTGGTCAAATTTCGTGATTTTATTGATTAATTTGCTGTTTAATTTGATTTTTGACTTTTAAACCGAGTTAACATACATTTTATGAGTTTAAAGTTAACTAAAAATAGTTGCATGTTGATTCTGGCCATGAAATTTTAAAATAATCTCACATGCATGTCATACATATTGTATGTAAAATGTCCTGACTTTTAATTAAGTATTGCATGTTTATTGATTTTTATACGATAAAAGTCGATAATATGAGATTATAATGTTCATAAAATATCAACGCCTTTTTCTGGTCATGAAAATTTTTGGTACATTTTACATTTGGATGTTGATCATCTTGGTGAAATTTCATAATTTGTTTCACTGTTTTACTGTTTTACCATTAAATAAAAAGTTATTTGTTCATAAAATTAATTTAAATATTTGAGCAAATGTTTTTTATTTTTGGAGTTCCTGGAATTGTTCCAGAATGTACAAAATTTTTATTTTCAAATTTTATGACGTTTATATTTTATTTTGGATTTATTTCATAATTGTTATGATTAAACCGTTATATTTAGCAAATGTAATCAAATCGATCTAATTAATAACCAACAAAATTAGTAGGGACTAATTTTGAGTTCTAAAACAGTGTAGTTAATTAGTTTGAATTTAAATGAGATTTAAATGTTTATATTGATTTTTAATGGTTAAAAATCAATAAATCCCGTAAAATCGAGCTATAATGAGCATGAATGTGTTTAGGGCGATTTTGGCATGAATTTTGCAGCAATTTATTTTATTTATGGTTGAATGAATTAATGTCATTTATTTTATAATTTATGCAAATTTTGTACCTAGTATGGCCTAGTTATTTTTAATCGTTATTACCCGTAATGTAAGGGAATAACGGTTTGGTTTTAATTTTTATTGTGATCTCGTATCGCCGGTTTGTATAATTTAATAATTTCATTTCATAGAATAAATGTATAATAGGAATTTGTATATTTGTATATTTGTATATTTGTAATTATTTTTATGAAGACCGGTGACTCCCCCAAGACGGTGCCATTTTTGGAAGGTGTTCCAAGTGAAGAGGCAAGGGATCAAGGAGTTGGTTTCCGAACATGTAATTATCTATTTAATTTGATTAGCTAGGTGGCCATACTAGGATTTTTCCATTGCTTGGTTGCTTGGTTGCTTGGTTGCTTCTTTTAATTTCCGCTCATGCCAAAATCGTCACACATGCATTTTATTTTCCGTTATTGTCAATTCAACGTTATTCACAATTCACCGACTTAGTTCACTTATAGGGAATTAATAACTAAATTGACAAGATCTCTCACATATTTGAAAATTTGAGATTTGCCTTACCAATTAGTAACACCTATGAATCCCGTGTTCATTAGGGCAACCACGCTCGTGGGTCTTTTTTTACCTCGGGTAATTAGGGTGATACGATCACAAGCTAAAATTGGATTGGACTAAATGAGATAAGCGTTATCTTGAGACTAGGAGATGGATTTTGATGAAATGTGTCAACCAAGAGTTCTAAGGGTAGAATTAGTCAGGTAATGACTTACCATTTCTAGATAAAGGTAGCATGCGATGACTATTTTTATTTAAAGATGGGTCTTGGAATCATTTATATAATTTAGTGAGAGGTCATTATATAAATACTAACTTGTTAAAATGTTTTTCAAGTAAATTAACAATGAATGTTTATATATTTCTTTTTGTTGTAGTAACCATATTCGCACAATGTCAACTTCATCAAACAACGCAACCTTGGGTAAGGACTCATGGTTGAGATCCCTCATGGACAAGTGTGTCCTAAAAGATGACGAAAGTAACTTCGTTGAATGGGAGTCGACGAACAAGAGCGCCGCGTTATCCGATAACTTACTTCGCTACTTGGTCGAAGAGCATTTCACCGAACCCGCGCCTAGATCGTCTGCGGTGGTTCGGGCCGAATATGACCTTTATTTGAAGGTTGCTAATGACGTCAAGAATGTCTTGATTTGGTGAATTTCACCCAAACTCAAACTCCAATTGATATCTCTCGATGCATATGCGATATTCACGAGGATTACGTCAATGTTTTCGCAAGCCCCTCAAATTCTCCAATATGAGGCGGTCACGAAATTCTTTGACACTAAGCTTCAAAGGGGCCAAAGGGTTGGCCCACATGTGCTCAAAATGGTTGAGCACGCGGACACCTTAGAGCGTCTAGGGTGCAAAATTCCGAAGCAATTGGTTGTGGGTAAAATCCTTCATTCACTCACACCTAAGTTCACCCAATTTAGGGTGAACTATAACATGAATGGCATGGACAATAGTTTCCATGAACTCCATGCACTCCTCACCCAAGCGGAGAGGGACATGGAGGCTAGTGGGAGTGAACCCAAGGACATTCTTTCAATGAAAATGAAGAACATGAACCTTGGCGGAAAAAGGACAAGGGAAAGGGTAAGACTCTTTTGAAGAAAGTCGGCAAGGGAAAGGGCAAGGTCTTTTATAAGTCCAAGCCCAAAGTCAACAAACACGCGGAGACGGATTGCTATTATTGTAATGGCAAAGGGCATTGGAAACGCAATTGTCCCAAATACTTGAAAGACAAGAAGGACGGTTGTGTGACAACGTCAGGTAAAATTCTTTCATCACTCTATATGATTGATATTAACTTTTCTAGTACATCTTCTTGGTTATTTGATACCGGTTGTGGTTCTCACCTTTGTAATCATGTACAGGGGCTGAAGGACGCGCAAGCATTAGCCGAGGGTGACGTGGACCTGCGCATGGGAAATGGAGCTAAGGTAGCCGCGGTTTCCGTGGGCACCTACGTTCTTCTTTTGCCTAATGGTTTAGAGTTGTATTTAAATAATTGCTTTTATGTACCAACTCTTACCAAGAACATTATCTCCATTTCCGTGTTAGACATGGAAGGATTTTCATTTTGTATTAAGAACAATCGTTGTACTTTTTCTTTAAATGAAATGGTTTATGGCGAGGCCTGGCGAGGCCATTTCTATTGGAGGTATTTATGCTCTAGATATTCCAAAAGAGGTCTATCATGTAGAAAACAAGAAGCTCAAAACAGGTGAACCTAATCAATCATACCTTTGGCATTGTCATTTAGGGCATATAAACGAACGACGCATAATAAGACTTGTTTCATCTAAAGTACTCAAACCATTCGATTACGAATCTTATGGTGTATGCGAATCTTGTCTTTTAGGCAAGATGACTCGTGCTCCTTTTACGGGAAAAGGGACACGAGCAAGTGAAGTATTAGGACTTATACATACGGATGTATGCGGTCCAATGACTATCCAAGCTAGAGGTGGTTATCACTACTTCATTACTTTTACCGACGATTTGAGTAGATATGGATATGTCTACTTGATGAGGCATAAAAGTGATGCTTTTGAAAAATTCAAAGAATTTCAAAATGAAGTAGAAAACCAATTGAATAAAAAGATTAAAGGCCAAAGATCCGATCGTGGTGGTGAATACTTGAACAATGAATTTGATTCACACCTAAAAGATTGTGGTATATTATCACAATGGACTCTTCCTGGGACACCTCAATTAAATGGTGTATCCGAAAGGAGAAATCAAACTTTATTAGATATGGTTCGATCTATGATGAGTCTGACAGAGCTACCTGATTATTTTTGGGGTTTTGCTATCTTATCTGCAATATTTTCACTAAATCGAAGCCCGACTAAAGCGGTAAACAAGACTCCATATGAGATATGGAAAGGGAAAGTCCCTTATTTGTCGTTTTTGAGAATTTGGGGATGCGAGGCTTTTGTTAAGAATAAGTCTGACGATAAACTCGCACCCAAATCTGAAAAATGTCTGTTTGTAGGATATCCAAAGGAATCACGTGCTTATTACTTCTACAATAAACACGAGGACAAAGTGTTTGTGTCTCGTGATGCAGTCTTTTTAGAAAATGATTTTATTTCTAAAAGACAGAGTGGGAGAAAATTTGAACTAGATGAAGTCCAAGAGCCACAAACCGAAAAGGACTACGAGGAAAACATTCCCTCTTCGTTTGACACGGTCATTATTCCTTCGGAACCTAGGAGGTCAAGCAGAATTAGTCATCTACGTGATAGATACCTTTGTATTATAGAGGAAGGTGATGACTATAATGTGTTACTTTTTGAAAGTAATGAACCTACTACCTACAAAGCAGCCATTTCTAGTCCCGACTCAAAGCTATGGCTAGAAGCCATGCAATCCGAAATGGATTCTATGTACGACAATCAAGTATGGGACTTGGTTGATTTACCTAAGAAGGTAAGACCTCTTCAATGTAATGGATCTACAAGATCAAAAGTGGCAGAGATAAACATCATGATGTTTACAAAGCTAGATTGGTGGCAAAAGATTTCCCCCAAGTTCATGGTCTTCACTATGACGAAACCTTCGCCCCAATCGCCATGCTTCGATCCATAAGAATTATCTTAGCGGTTGCCGCATTTCATAATTATGAGATTTGGCAAATGGATGTCAAAACCGCCTTCTTGAATGGGTTCTAGTTGAGAAAGTCTACATGACACAACCCGAAGGTTTTGTGGATCCATCAAACCCGAAGAAGGTATGCAAACTTAAGAGATCCATTTATGGTCTTAAACAAGCATCCAGGAGTTGGAATAATCGTTTCGATCATGTAATTAAACAAAATGGCTTCGCTCGAAGTGTCGAGGAACCATGTTTATACATGAAGTTTAGTGGGAGTAAAGTAACTTTTCTAGTCTTGTATGTAGATGACATACTACTCAATGGGAATGATATTCCAATGCTCACATCTGTGAAGGAGTGGCTAGGGATTCATTTCCAAATGAAAGACTTAGGAGAGGCCCAGCGCATCTTATGTATCCGTATCTATAGGGATAGATCCAAAAGGATACTAGCATTAAGTGAGGAAACTTATATTGATAAGATTCTTGATAGGTTCAACATGAAAGACTCTAAGAGAGGCTTTCTTCCTATGGGATGTGGGATCACTTTGAGCAAGTCAGAGTGCCCTACAAAACCCGAGGAGATTGAACGCATGAAATTGATCCCTTACGCATCTGCTGTTGGATTAATCATGTATGCTATGATGTGCACTCGTCCCGATGTTGCATATGCTTTGAGCATGACAAGTCGTTACGAAGAAAATCCAGGTGAGAGTCACTAGATAGCCGTAAACAACATCCTTAAGTACTTGAGAAGGACCAAGGATTCGTTCTTAGTGTTTGGAGGCCAGAGTGAGTTACGTGTAAAAGGTTACACAGATGCCAGTTTCCAAATAGATAGGGATGATATGAAATCCCACTCCGGCTACGTTTATATGATGAATGGAGGAGCTGTTTGCTGGAAGAGTTTCAAGCAAAGCGTTACAGCGGATTCTACAACAGAAGCAGAGTACCTTGCAGCGTCTGAAGCGGCAAAGGAAGCTGTGTGGATTCGGCAATTTTTGGAAGGACTAACAGTAGTCCCTACTGCCAAAGATCCTATCACGATTTATTGTGATAACAGTGGGGCTGTTTTTCAAGCAAAAAAACCCATGTCTAGTAACAAGTCTAGACACGTACTTAGGAAATATCATGTAATTAGAGATTACGTGGACAGAAAGGAAATTGACATTTGTAAGGTTGGGACAGATGACAACATTGCTGATCCTTTAACCAAGCCTTTATCAAAGGCTACGCATGATGGTCATGTCGTCACAATGGGATTGAGACGTGTACCAAAATTCCTTTAGATTACGTAATATGTAATAATTGAATGTTGTATTAATTATTTCATATATGATAATTGCATTCATTGTTCTAGTTTTATTATAAACTCTTTTATTTAGTTTGACTAAATTTAATACTTTGTTTATCCGAATAATTGTAAGACAATGTTAGACCCTATTCAAATGAATAGGAGGAACTTAGTATTTTATCCCTAGTCACTCAATGAGGTGACGTCTCGAAGTGACTATATTGTAAGTCGATCGATGGTTGGTTCAGCACCATGGGTTCATGGAGATGACTGGTCGTTTACATAGACAGACTGTATGACACTCTGTTGGACAGTGACATTTGTAGAGACCCTTAAATAAATTATTTGATGCCTGGTCGTGGTAGGGTCTTCTATCTTATTCCTATGAGTCGATTCTTTTGACTGGCGACAGTCTATCTGAGTCGGTGCAGTTTCCGATTGGTTTTGGTTGATGTTCTAGGTCGTGCCGTAAAAGGAGGTCGATGGACATCTTCTGGATCATGGTGATCTGCATCATACTGAGTAGATGAATCAACATGAATTATCCACCCACGTTGGGTACAAACATCTTTAGGCCACTCGAGAAGAAGTTACTGTAAATGCGTGGCCACGCTCGGAAAGAGATCTATGGTAGATTTTCCGGTCAGACAGTTACTCTCCCTATCGAGAAAACCACTCTAGATATTATCAATCGCAAGTACAACCTAAAAGACACCTTGCGTTGAGTGGGAGATGTGATAAAGAGACAAGAGAATTGGTGACGCACACTTGTGTCAGACAAGTGGGAGATTGTTGGAGTAGGTGTCCTCTACAATAGTGCGCCATTTAATAAATCTCATTAAGGAATATAATTGGGATATTTATTGACTATATATATGATTAGTCAGTTGATTAACGTAAATCAATAACTGTTGGCTGACTAGAGTTTGACGTTATTGTCGTATGACGGCGGTGATCAACTAATCCCTTTCGGTCACACCTAATAGGATGAAATCCAAATAGTAACTAATTATTTGTATATGATACAGTTAATTAGTGCATTACATATATTCGATATGTATGAGAGTTAATCATTAGAAATTGAGTTATGAACTGAAATTCGATTAAGTTTATTTTTCAATTATGCGTTAATTGACTAATAAAATTTTATCTTATTTTAATATGATTAAATAAGATTTAACTTAGTAATTAATCGTTAAATTACTAAATTAGTTGAGGTTTTGAGATATAGGTAATTAGTTAATTATATTTACAAGGAGTTGTAAAATAAATTTACTAAGCATTGTGGGACCCATTATATATTGAAATAATGGTAAAATATTACTTAAAATGTTATGTACATATTATTTATTTATTTGTATCATATAATTGATATATGATCAAATTAACACTTAATTATACAAGATAATTAAGCATATGAATAATAAGTATTTGTGGGACAAGTATCAAAAATTAAAATGGACCATAATAAGGCACATGAGGCTGGTTATGGCATGTGTAGGAAGAAATGATTTCGTTCTTTTATTCTTACACAATTCTCCTTCTGATTGTGACATTACCTACATACTTTACTCATTCTAACATTTCCTACACTCCACCTTATTGCATGTGAATAAATTAAACAAAATAAGAGGCCATATGGGACTATGAGGTCCGGCTATCATGCTTATAAAATGGACAATAGTTGTTCATTTTTTATCACTTGATTTTGTGCTTAATTCACACTTCTCTCTAAAACTCATCCTCTCACTAAAACTCTCATTATACTAATATTTTCTAAGTATTACTAGTGTAGTAATATATACTAATATTAGTAGCATAATATCTATCTTATTATCTAGTTAATAATATGGGTAGATTATTTGGTATCATCTTGGTGCAACTTGAAGGAGGTCTTCTAATTTGGAGATTATTCTTGTTCATCCATATTTATAGCTCAAGAACAACAAGAAGGAGTTCTTGTTGTGCCCATATTATTTCCATATCAATGTGAGGAAATTTCTTCTTTTATATAAATGTCTTTATATTTGCATGCATGTTACATAGATCATTAAATACTAAATTAACAAGAAATTTAGTGACTAATTAGAGGAGTCTAATTAAGGTCTATGGACTTTCAACACCCAAGAATAAGTGCAAGCATATTTAATATCTATCATATAGAGAGAAGAGAGGATTATACCGACACGGTGTCACACATCCGTCCCTCTTATCCTTCAAATACTTGGGACAATTGTGTTTCCAATGTCCCTTGCCTTTACAATAAAAGCATTCGGCGTCGGCATGCCTCTTGCCCTTAGCCTAAGCAATGGTATTCACAATAGCTTTGCCCTTTCCTTTCCCATGCTTCTTAAATTGGGCCATGACTTTGCCCTTTACCTTTTGAACCCCAAGGTTTAAGTTCTTCAGCTTCATTGAAAGAATCTCCTTTTTCTCACTCCCACTAGCCTCCGTATCTCTTTCAACTTGGGTAAGGAGGGCATGGAGCTCATGAAAACTCTTGTCCATGCCATGCATGTTATAGTTCGCCCTAGTTTGGGCGAACTTGGGAGGAAGTGACTGAAGGATGCGACCAACTGCTAGTTTCTTTGGAATCTTAACCCTTAGACGATATAGGGTGTCCACATGCTCAACCATCTTGAGCACATGTGAGCCAACCTTTTGGCCCATCTCTAGCTTGGTTTCAAAAAGCCGCGTCATAGCATAATATTGGCGTATGTCGGGAGATTGTGGCATGAGTTTTACAACATTTTATTTGGAGATTGAGAAAACGCCAAGATCACCCTAGAGAATATCTCATATGCTCCTCGAGTGATATATTGTTGTTTAAGACTTGAGGACATTGACCATATCAAGACCATCTTGACGTCATTCGCTACTTTCAAAACTCCTCATAGGCGGCCTTGGCCGCATTAGTAGCCCATACGCCGGGTTCATTAGGAGGGAGCTCGGTCAAGTAGCGTAAGACGTTATCAGATAACGCCGCGCCCTTAATCGTTTGCTCCCACTCGACGAAATTAGATTCATCGTCTTTTAATATTCATTTGTCCATTACGGACCATAGCCATGAGTCTTTGCCAAGTTGAACGGTATTGTTGTTGTTATTGTTTGCCATTGCGACTTAATTTACTACAACAACATTAGGAAATATTAACATTCATTGTTTTAATCAATTTTAATTGTAAAATTACTTTAAACAAGTCACTCATATAATGACCCCAGACGAAATTATATAAGTCATTCTGAGATCCGCATTTTAGATAAAAATGAACATGTTATGCCACCTTTATGTAAAAGACGGTAAGTCAACATTCTGACTAATTCTACTCCTAGAACTCTCGGTCGACGGATTTCATCTAAAACCGTCTCCTAGTCCCGAGATAACACTTATCCCGTTGAGTCTAACCTAATTTAGGCATGTGATTGCATCACCCTACTAACCCGAGGTAAAAAGGTCCATGTGTGGTTGTCCTAATGAACAACGGATTCATAGGTGCTTTAGTTGGTAAGGCTAAATATAAATTTATTTTAAGTTGTGTGAGAGGTCTTGAAAATATAGTTATTAATTCCCTATAACTGAACTAAGTAAGCAATTTTGAATAACATTGAATTAACAATCAAGAAATAAAAATGCATGTTGGCGATTTTGGCATGAGCTGAAAACATAAGCAAGCAATTAACAAACAATAAATCCTAGTATTCACAATAAATAATTACAAATATACAAATGAATAAATAGGAAATTCCTATTATACATTTGATCTATAGAATAAAAATATTAATTATTATAAACCGGCGATACGAGATCGCAATAAATTACAACCGAATTGGTATTCCCTTACATTACGGGTAATATCGATTAAAATAATCTAGGCCATACTAGGTACAACTTACACTAAATATTAAATAAATGACATTCATTCATTCAACATCAAAAACATAAATAAAATGTTGTAAAAATCATGCCAAAATCGCCCTTGACACTTGCCATGTTCATTCTAGCTCGGTTTTATGGATTTTATCGATTTTTAACAATTAATAATCAATGATCAACACTTAAATTGTGTTTAAGGTCAAACTAATTATCTAAACTGATTTAGAACTCAAAATTAGTCCCAATGAATTTTGTTTGTATTTAATTAGTTTGATTAGATCGTATTTGCTAAATAGAGGTTTAATCATAACATTTATGAAATAAACCCAAAATAAATTTTAAACATCATAAAAAATTGAAACCAAAAATTTTGTTCATTCTGAAACATTTCGAGGAACTCAAAAAACAAAAAATATTTGCCCAAAAAGTTCGAATTAATTTTATGAATAAATAACTTTGTATTTATCGGTTTTATCAAATAAATACCAATAAATAAAATCAATAAACATGCAATACTTATTTAAAAAGTCACGAAATTTTACATACAGTATTTAAAACATGCATGTGATATCCTATTAAATTTCATGGCTAGAATCAACGTGTAACTATTTTTAGTTAACTTCTAACATAAAAATGCATGTTAACTCGGTTTAAAAAAACATATATCATAATAAATAACAAATTAATCCGTAAAAATCACCAAATTTGACCACAAACATTTTAAAGTTAGTAGGTATGCGTGCACGAAAAATTTTTCGTCCAAATCAAATTTAATCTTTAATTTTTGATTTTATTGGTTATCTTATAACTTAATAAAAATGCCCAAAATAAATATGCATGCTACAAGCTAGCTCTGATACCACATTAAAATTCATAGACCCTAATTAGACTCCTCTAATTAGATTAACAAATTACAAATTAGTTTGGTTAATATTAATGATATATGTAACATGCATGCAATTTAAAATGTATAATAAAAGATAAGGAAAAATATCCTTACATTGATATTTTTGGAAGAATAGGGCAACAAGAAACTTCTTCTCCAACAATATCTTCCACATGTCTTGATTAGTTGTGTGCTACCGATTCTCTTGTCTCTTTGTGTCACATCCTCCCACTCATCGCAAGGTGTCTTTCAGGTCGCACTTGTGATTGAAAAATATAAATAGAGTGGTTTTCTCGATCTGTGAGAGTAACTTTCTGACCGGAAAATCTATCAGAGATCTCTTCCGGGCATGGCCACGCATTTCTAGTCATTACTCCACGAGTGGCCCGAAGATGTTAATACCCGAAATGAGTGGACAATTCATGTTGACCCAACTTACACTGTATAATGCAAATCACCATGACCCAGAAGATGCCCATCGGCCTCCTATCACGGCACGACCTAGGAAAAAAACCAAGGTAAATTGGAAACTACACCGACTCAGGTAATTGGTCGCCAGTCTAAAGAATCAACTCATAGTAATAATATAGAAATCCCTGCCACGACCAGACGTCGACAATTTGATAAGGGATCCTATAAAGATCACTGCCCGACACAGTGTCATACAATCTGCCTATGTAAACGACCATTCATCTCCATGACCCCATGACGCTGAACTAGCCATCGGTCGACTTAGAATCAAGTCACTAAGAGACGTGACCTCATATGAATGACTAGGGGCAATAGTACTAAGTTCATCTTTTTCACTTGAGTTGTGTGCAACTTGTCATAAAACCAATTCAGATAAAACAAAGAATTGATATTTAGTGGAACTAAAATAAAAAGCTCATATAAAACTCGAACAATGAATGCAATTATCATATATGTAAACCAATCTGGAGGAATTCAGGTACTCGTCTTAATCCCATTGCGACAACATGACCATCATGGTTAGCCTTTGAAAGAGGCTTGGTTAGAGGATCAACGATGTTATCATCTGTCCCAACCTTAAATACGTCAATTTCCTTCCTCTCCACGTAGTCTCTAATTACATAGTATTTCCTAAGTACATGTCTAGACTTGTTAATAGACTTGGGTTCCTTTGCTTGAAAGATAGCCCCACTCTTATCACAATACATCGTGATTGGATCTGAGGCGGTGGGACTAATCGTAGACCTTCCATGAATTGCCGAATCCACACAGCTTCCTTTGTAGCCTCTATTGCTGCAAGGTACTCAGCTTCTGTTTTAGAATCCACAGTCACGCTTTGCTTGAAGCTCTTCCAGCAAACAACTCCTCCATTCAACAGAAAGACATAGTCGGATTGGGATTTTAAATCATCCCTATCAGTTTGGAAACTAGCGTCCGTGTAACCCTTTACACGCAACTCCGTTTCTCCTCCAAACTGTAACACCCGCAAATGTACCCTATTTGTATCATAAAAATATTATACGGTTACTAGTTAGCATAATTTTAGATTTAGTCTAGAACTTAGTTCCCCGTGTCTAATTTAGCAAATTCGAGTTCGTATTAGTACTCTACTCGAAATTCCGAGTGAGTTACGCCTTAAGCCGCTTTTGGGCTTTTTCCCCCATATTTCTCCTCTCATCTTTATAACCCCATTTTCCCTCATCTTTTCCACTCACCTTCTTCCTGACCAAGTAAAATCAAACTCATGCTCCTCTAATTTTCATCATAATCTTCCTCTCTTATCGTCCTCTACCTTTTGTGGTAATAAAACTACCGTCTTTCTCATTTTCAATTTATCCGTCTTTGTCAAAAGTGAATTATATTCATCTTTTATTGTCTTTTTGTAGGTGGAGACCTTCACGACCCCGACAAAGATTACTACCTTGTGGAGGAGGACCTAGAAGAAGATTGAAGAGGCAAAAAGGTAACGGTGAAGGGTTACTCGATATCAATACGTGTTTTAAATGCTTTGCTTGATATTTACCAAATGTCTAGTGATAATTATTAGATACTTAATATAGCTTGATGTTAGGATTTGTGTTGGAATTGAATGTGTAGCTATGGAATTTGTGTTGGTTAAGGATTGTTGATGATTGTTGATGATTGTTGATAGTTGATGATAGTTATTGATAATTGTTGAAGATTATTGTTGAACTATGTGGTTCTCGGGTGAATGTAGTCCCAGCCGGCCGACCGGCTGGGAACGCGGCAGAGGCAAAAGTTTCATTTCTTGCGTTTTTGATGTTGTATTATTCCCAGTCGGGTAGCCGACGGCCGATCTCCCTGACCGGCTGAGACTCCCCTGTATTTTGAATGTTTCTCGTTTGTTGCTGAAATGCCAGCCGGGTAGCCGGTGGCCGGTCCCTTGACCGGCTGGCACCCGCCTGACTTTTTCTTCATTTCTTTCCTTATACTCTCATTTATAATAGTTTGTATGGTTCGTTTATCGTATAAATTCACGTAGTAGCATTAAATATTCATGTTTAGAATATATGATATCCCATTCGCTTATATCACATGTTTTGTGACGGTTTTTAATATGTCCCCCTTTGAGTCGGTTTTACCTATGTTTTGATTTGAGCACTAATTGTTGAGTACTATGAACTCTCATTTCCCGGTCATACTTTATACCCGTTAGACTTAAATGCCGGAGCGGTGAAGTGTAACCGTGATGTCGTTGTGCATTTGTTTTAGTGGGGATATGACAACGTTGTAGGGAGGCGAACGCAATGCGTTGATCGACCTGGCCGTCAAATGTCGTATCCTTGCGAGGTGGTGTCATTGCATGTAGCTTACTAGCTTGACTTTTGACTATAGATCTCTTTCCGCCTCTTTCGTGTGGTTTAGCTGAATTTGGGGTACTCGACGTCTTTGTATGATCGAGTCTTGGATGTGGAACGTCATACCACATGTCGAATCGGGAAATGTCTTATTCCGAGAGTCTGGCCAGGTTTAGACTAGGATCGTATTATTCTCGTCGTCCTACTGAGAGGATTAGAGTCTTGTGTGTACAAAACGTCTTATTGTACACGATTCCGGGAAACGTCTTATCCCGTGAACATGTGTGTCTAGGTCATGAGTATACGAAATGTTTTATCGTATACGGTTCAGGGAAACGTCTTCCCTCGTGGACATACATTGACTTGTCTTGCTATTGTACATGATGCTAGTGCGTGCCATTAACCGTGAGGGAGTATGTTACCATATTCGTATGTTTGGATTGATGGTTATATGTTGATTATTTGTGACCGTTGGATGACTTGGCGTGATTTATATGTCGAGTCTCTATCTTATCAAGTATATGCCACTAACGGTGAGATGTAAGCCCTAGTGAGTATATAGTTGCCTAAGGGTGTCTTCCCCGAGTATGTCTATAATCGGATACTTACAGTTTTGTACTTAATGTGGCTATATCTTATATATTGAAATGCTTATTTATACTTCTCGTAATTCACATGTATATATATATGTATGCTTGTACTTGTTTATTACCATTTCATTATGTTATTTGTGATATGGCTGGGAGAACCCGGAGTTACTCCCCACGGACTGTGGCGTTCATGTTTTCATGGATGAACAGGTTGCGTGGATGGATTTTGCTTATTTTGTTTGGGTTCGGGTGAGAGCTAGCGGGCGTTGGCCTTGACGATTCACCCATAGACATTCTTAGCTAGTTTGCTAAACCACTTTATGTTTGATCACGTTTTGAGAGACTACGTCTCTTTGTAGTATTTTTATACTTTAAGTTTGTATTTATTCGACATTCCTCGTACTCTTCTTTTAGCATGTAAAACGTTTCAAAAATATCGTATCTTCCGCTATATAAATTGCATGCTTGTTATGTTTTATTTCCGCTATCGCGAGGGTTGTCACACAAACACCAAGAACGAATACTTAGTCCTTCGTAAGTACTTAAAGATTTTCTTGACGGCTATCCAGTGACTTTCACCTGGATTGGCTTGATAACGACTCGTTATGCTCAAAGCATATTCGACGTCGGGGCGAGTACACATCATAGCATACATGATTGATCCAACTGCAAAAGCATAAGGGATCAACTTCATGCGTTCAATTTCCTTGATGACGGTAGAACTCTGCGATATGCTCAGAGTGAGACCATGACCCATTGGAAGAAAGCCTCTCTTAGAGTCTTTCATTTTGAACCGATCAAAAAATCTTATCTATATAAGCTTTCATGACTTAATGCTAGTATCCTCTTGAATCTACCTCTATAGATCCGGATACCCAAAATACATTGTGCCTCTCCCAAATCCTTCATCTAGAAATGTTTCCGTAGCCACTCCTTTGTAGAAGTAAGCATTGGTATATCATTCCCAATGAGATCGAAGTATGTCCTCTGCATACAAAATAAGGAAAGTAAATTTGCTCCCATTAAACTTCATGTATAAACTGTTAGTTATGAAAACTATATGTTTAGACTTTCTAATCATTATATTAAATTACCATAATTTAATTTATATGTGATCTAGTACATGCATGATAAAATAGTCCTTATTAAACAACAAATAAGACGAAATTTCCTTACAAAGCTTTATGGAAATGGTATACTACAACTTTTGTAGTTTTACAACCTGAATATAGAGCTCCTTAAACCTTAATCCAAAGTAGGATTACTCCTCCTTGTTGCACCCAAGGATTTGCCACAAAATCCTAGTTTTATTAACTAGATAAAAACTAAGACTAACCCTTCATAATACTACAAATATTACTACTTATTAGTAATATAAGATGTATATTATATTTTGTGATTTTATGTGATGAAGATGATGATGTTGATGAAGAATAAGATGAACAATTCAACCTATTGTTCTAGGTTGAAAAAACTACCAACTGCTTATAATGAACAATTTTTTCTTCTTAATTCATCAAATGTAGTGACCATAGTGTTGTGGTATTTATAGGTAAGTTAGGGCAGTGGAAAATGATGTAAACATCCACTAATGAGTGGAAATATTGCCCAACACTCACCAAATTGTGATTGTGCATATTTCGGTCTATATGTGAGTTTTTGGATCCATTTTTGACTTTTGATATTTGTCCCACAAATACTTATAAGTCAAATACTTAATTATCTTTTATAATTAATTATTAATTGGACCATTTAACTATTATATGATACAAATAATTAAATAATATACACTTAATTTTTAAGTGATATTTGACCATTATATCAATATATAATGGGTCATTGGATACCCATTTTAGCTAATATTACAACTCCTTGTAGAATTTATTAGCTAATTACCACTACCTCACAATATATATAAATACCTCAAAGAATTTAGTAAATTAACTTTTAATAACTAAATTTCATTATATTTGATCATATCAAATAATTTTGGTCCGAGTTCAAAACTTGATCATCACATTAAAACTCACTTGACTAATCTTTAGTCAATATTAATAAGGGACTAACTGAAATGTAACTTTATACAATATCATTAGTTTTTCCATTGGAGTTCCTCCCTATAGGTGTGACCGAGAGGGATCAGTTGATTACCGCCGTCAAACGACAGTAACGTCTAACTCTAGTCAGCTGAGCGTTACCGATATACGTTAATCAACTGACAAGTATAAAATAAATATATCCCAAATCTATTCCTTTTATGAGATTTAATAATGTAGACACACTATTGTGGAGGACACCTACTCCAACAATCTCCCACTTGTCCGATACAAGTTGTGCGTTACCAATTCTCATGTCCGTTAAAATCTCCCACTCAATGCAAGGTGTCTTTCAGGTCGTACTTGCACTTGAACTTATCATGAGTGGTTTCCTCGATCGAGAGAATGACTGCTGACCGGATAAATATCCGAGCGTGGCCACGCATTTCTAGTCATATCTCCTCGAGTGACCCAGAGATTATATAAACCCAATATGGGTGGACAACTCGTGTTGAGCTATTTTCTTCGTTCAATACAGATCACCATGACCCAGTAGATGCCTATCGGCCTCCTTTTACGGAACGACCTAGGACAAAAACCTAAGTCAATCGAAAACTACAATGACTCAGACAAATAGTCTCCAGTCAAAAGAATTGACTCATAGGAATAATATATAAGTCTTTACCATGACCAGGTAACAAGAATTTAAGACTCTATAAATGGTCACTGCCCGATAGACTAAATCTGCCTATGTAATCAATTAGTCATTTCCATGACCCTATGGCTGTCGAACCCGCCATCAATTGACTTACAATGTAGTCACTCCGGGATGTCACCCCTTTGAGAAACTATGGGCACAATAATACAATGAGATCCTGTTCACTTTAAGTAGGGTTCAACGTTGTCTCAACAACCTACTAGGAAATCAAAGTATTCTTAAATAAAACGATAAATGTAATTATGTAAATAATGATTCCATATCAAAATTTATTTATAGCAAATCAGGTACACGTTTCAATCCCATCAAAAATACATGATTATTATGCTTAGTCTGCGATAAAGGCTTGGTTAAAGGATCAGCAATATTATCCTCTGTCCCAACCTTACAAATCGCTATTTCCTTCCTATCAATATAATCTCTAATTACATGATATTTCCTGAGTACATGTCTAGATTTATTGCTAGATTTTGGCTCCTTTGCTTGAAAAATAGCCCCACTGTTATCACACAAAATAGTGATAGGATCAGCAATAGAAGGAACCACTTTTAATCCTTCCAAAAATTGCCTAATCCAAACAGCTTCCTTTGCAGCTTCTGATGCTGCAAGATACTCAGCTTCCGTTGTAGAATCTGCAGTCACACTTTGTTTGAAACTCTTCCAGCTGACAGCACCACCATTCAACATGAATACATATCCTGATTGGGATTTTAAATCATCCCGATCTGTTTGGAAACTAGCATCCGTGTAACCCTTTGCACGTAGCTCAGTATCACCTCCAAACACCAAAAATGAATCCTTAGTCCTTGTCAAGTACTTAAGGATATTCTTTACCACTATCCAATGACTCTCACCTGGATTAGATTGGTAACGACTCGTCATGCTCAAAGCATATGAGACGTCAGGACGCGTGCACATCATAGCGTACATGATTGATCCAACTGCCGAAGCATATGGAATCACTTTCATGCGTTCAACCTCTGCGGGTTCACTTTGGCACTGAGTCTTACTCAAAGTGATTCCATGACCCATAGGTAGATAACCTCTCTTAGAGTTTTTCATTTTGAACCTATCAAGAATCTTATCTATATAAGCTTCTTGACTTGACGCTAATATCCTTTTAGATCTATCTCTATAGATCCTGATACCTAAGATGTGTTGCGCCTCTCCTAAGTCTTTCATTTGAAAATGATTTCCAAGCCACTCCTTCACCGAAGTGAGCATTGGAACATCATTTCCAATGAGCAATATGTCATCCACATATAAGACTAAGAAGACCAATTTGCTCCCACTAAACTTCATGTACAAACATGGTTCCTCGACACTTCGAGAAAAACCATTCTGTTTAATTACATGATCAAACCGATGGTTCCAACTCCGAGAAGCTTGTTTAAGACCATAAATGGATCTCTTAAGCTTGCAAACATTCTTAGAATTGTTTGGATCGATAAAATCCTCAGGTTGTGTCATATACACCTCCTCTTCTAGAAATCCATTCAAGAAGGCGGTTTTTACATCCATTTGCCAAATTTCATAATTATGAAATGCAGCAATTGCTAAGATTATCCGAACAGACCTAAGCATTGCAACTGGCGCAAAAGTTTCATCATAGTGTAAACCATGAATCTGAGTGAAACCTTTTGCCACCAATCGTGCCTTGTAGACATCAGGTTGTCCATCCAAGCCGAATTTGATTTTAAAAATCCATTTACACTAAAGAGGTCTTACATCCTTAGGTAAATCAACCATGTCCCATACTTGATTTTCGTACATCGAGTCTATTTCAGATTTCATGGCTTGAAGCCACAATTTGGAGTTAGAACTTGAGATAGCTGTTTTATAGGTTGTAGGCTCGTCACTTTCTAAAATTAAGACGTCATTACCACATTCCTCGATAATATCAAGATATCTATCAGGTGGGTGACTGATTCGCGTTGACTTCCTAGGAACTATAACTGAACCAGATGAAGAAGGAACATCTTCCATCGTCACATTGTCAGTTTGTGGCTCTTGAACTTCAGTAAGTTCAAATTTTCTCCCACTCTGTCTTGTAGAAATAAATTCTTTTTCTAGAAAGACAGCATCACGAGCAACAAACACTTTGCTCTCATGACGGTTTTAGAAGTAATAACCACGAGTTTCCTTAGGATAACCTATAAAGAAACATTTGTCGGATCTGGGAGCTAACTTATTATCAGACTTGTTCTTGACATAAGCTTCACAACCCCAGATTTTCATATACGACAAATTCGGGACTTTCCCTTTCCACAACTCATGTGGTGTTTTCTCAGCTGCTTTAGTCGGGCTTTTGTTTAAGGAAGTAGTAGCGGAAAGTATGGCAAATCCCCAAAATGAGTCAGGAAGCTCTGTCTGACTCATCATTGACCAAACCATATCTAATAAAGTTCGGTTCCTCCTTTCAGCTAGAACATTCAATTGTGGTGTACCTGGAGGTGTCAATTGTGATACAATACCACAATCTTTTAGATGATCATCAAAGTCATTACTAAGATGTTCACCACCACGATCAGATCGTAATGCTTTGATCTTTCTATCTAATTGATTTTCAACTTCCTTTTGGAATTCTTTGAACTTTTCAAAGGCTTCACTTTTGTACCTCATTAAATAGACGTATCCATATCTACTTAAATCATCAGTGAAAGTAATGAAATAATCATAGCCTCCTCTAGCAGTGATTGTCATTGGTCCACATACATCAGTATGAATGAGTCCTAATAACTGACTTGCTCTTTCACCTTTTCCAGAAAAAGGTGATCGAGTCATCTTGCCTAAAAGACAAGACTCGCAATTTCCAAAAGATTCGTTATCAAATGGAGATAGAATACCAGTCTTAACTAGTCTTTTAATGCGATTTTTGTTTATATGTCCTAAACGACAATGCCAGAGAAATAAAAGATTTGGATCACCTGTTTTGAGCTTTTTATTTTCCATATGATGCATTTCATTAGTTAGATCTAGAATATAAACACCATTGATAGATTTGGCTAAACCATATATTATATTATCGAAGGCAAAAGTACAACATTTGTCTTTAATTACAAAAGTAAAACCTTCTCCGTCTAATATAGATATGGATATTATATTCTTACTAAGATAAGGTAGAAAATAACAGTTATTTAAGTACAACTCCAAGCCAGATACTAAACTAATTACATAGGTTCCAACCGACACAGCTGCGATCCTAGCTCCATTTCCCAAGCGGAGGTCAACTTCACCCTTGGCTAGTTGACGGACGTTTCTCATTCCCTGTAAATGATTACAAAGATGAGAACCACAACCTGTATAAAATAACCATGTGGTGGAACTTCTTAAATTTACGTCAATCATATAGATTTCTGATGAAATTTTACCTGACGTCACACGTCCTGCTTTCTTATCATCAAGATACTTAGGGCAATTTCACTTCCAATGCCCATTTCCGTTACAGTAAAAACATGTCTGTTCTGGTGTTGCCCCCTTTTTAGGTTTGGGGGGATAGCCAATCACTATTGCTTTTCTCTTTTCCTTTCCTTTGGAGTTGACTTTCTTCCCTTTAGCATTAGACCTTTTAAACTTTTGTTTACTTTTAACGTTTATGTTTAAAACGTCCCTTTTCAAACTCCCACTCGACTGTAAATCTCTTTCAGTTTGTACCAAAAGGCCATGAAGTTCGTGGATACTCTTATCCATGTTATTAACATGTTACTCTAAAACTAGAAAATCCATCGTGATGTGAATGTAGCACGCGATCAATTGCAATTTCCATAGAAATCGGACTTCCTAAAGTCTCGAGAGTTTCCGCACACTCAATCATATTGAGTACGTGGTTACTCACAGATTGACCTTTAACGAGACGAGCCTCGAAAAACTTAACTGCGACATTATACCTTTGAACACGTGGTGCTTGGGAGAACATGCTTCCAAGCCTAGTATAAATTTCATGTGCGGTCGGAAGTGTTATGCAACGAAGTTTCAAAAACGGATCCATTGCGAAAATCAAGACATTCTTAATTGAGTTCAAAATTTGCATATATTTGTCGTAAGTTTGACGAATAGCAACACTGGGCCATACAGCGGGAATTGTAGGAGGAGGGTCCACCAGATATCGCAATTTACCGTCAGCAATAGCAGCAGCCTTTAGTTGCTATATCCACTCGACATAATTGCTCCCATCTTTCTTTAAACAAGACTTGTCCATAAAGGACCTAAGCCACGACTCTTTCGGTAGAGTAGCGGAGGGTAAATCATTGTTGAATTGCTGTATTAGTCGACATTATGCAGATTTTATACTACAAACGAACAAGAAGGAAATATTAACATTTATCGGAAAAATAAACCTGAAAAATCAAGTTATAAAAAACGTTTATATAATGATCTCCCACTAAACTATAAAAACGATTCCAAGATCCGTTTTTAATTAATCTTGGGCACGGTGAGCCGATACATCCCTTAATTAATTAAATTCGGTGAGTCAACTTTTGACTGATTCTACACCTAGAACTCTTGGTCGATAAATTTCTTAAATATATCTTTAGCCCCGGGACTGAGACTTGTCTCTGCATCCCGTTGAGTCCAACCAACTTTGACACGTAATAACGTTTATTACCCTACTTACCCAACGTAAAAAGGGAACACCCCGCTGAGTCGAGCGTGGCCCTAATGAAGAAGGGATTTATAGGTGCTAATTATTGGTAAGGCTATATCTCAATTTTAAAAATGTGAGAGATCTTGTCAAAAAATTATCTATCACTTTTTAAGTGAACTAAATAGGTGAATGGTAGATGATTTAATGACAATAACAAAAAATAAAAAAACGCACTAGACTTTGGCAATTTGGCATGGCGGAACAATGCAACAATTAACATGTAAATAAAACAATAAATATAAATCCTAATATGGCCACTTATCTTAGTTAATCTAATTAACTATTACATTAAGCTTTCCAAAATACAAATCTTCAATTTCTTGAAACCGTCTTTTAGATCACCTTTTCTCCGTCTTTTGGACCACCGTCTTCTCAAAAATAATTACATCATATAATCCTATTATACAATTTTCTACTAATAAATGAAAATAATTAATTTTACAGACGGCCAATACGAGATTGCTTAATTACAAATTAAACTAGTATTCCCTTACATTTCGGGTAATACTAATTTCTAACTTGGCCATATTAGGTACAACATAATTCATCCAATGAATAAATAAAAATAACATGCTTATATGCAACATATTATTTACTATTAATAAACATGAAACATGCCAAATTGTCATTTTCATAATTAATCATATTAATAAAGCATTTCATTAATGGAATTTTAAACATTTTTAACCATTAAAAATTGTAAATCAACACTTAAACTTTATTTAAGTTCATACTAACATTCCAAACTCTTTTGGTACCTCAAAAATTAGTCTCCACTAATTTTTGAATAATATTAGCATGATTTGATCTATCTTGCTATTTATATCACAATTATCGCAACTTTTACGCCTTTATTCCGAAATAATCATATAAAATAATAAAAATTCAAAATAAATAATTGTAAATTTTCTGGAAAATTACCAGAATACTAAATGGTCCAAAATAAAAATTTCAGAAATTTTAAACCATTTTTCATAATTCATTCGCATGTTTATCGGTTTTCATGTAAAAACGATATAATCATGCCAATAAATTATCAAAAATATAAAATAATTTTAAAAATCAAAATTTTATGATTCTGGAACATTTCCAGGTCTGAAAAAAAAAATTGGCCCATTTATTTTTTCGGTCATTTTTAATCATAATATAGTCATTATTTAATGATATTTATCATATAAAATCAATAAACATGCAAACATTAACAATTTAATTTCTGAATTTTACATATACTATGTAAAACATGCATGCATGAGTATATTAATATTTAATCATCAGATTTAACATGCAAATATTTTAAATTAACAATTAACCCAAAATAATGCATTTTAAGACACTTTTAATCGAAAAATAAACTAAAAATAGCAAATTAACTCCAAAACTAATAAAATTCGACCAGAAACTTTTTAAGGTCAGTATGAACATGCATGGAAAAACTAAACTCATTTGAACCATTTTATCAATATTTAAGCAATTTATCATATAAATTGTCTTAAGTCGTATTAATAAACATGCATGCACAAAAGGCTCTGATACCAATTGTTAGTTATGAAAACTATATGTTTACACTTTCTAATCATTATATTAAATTACCATAATTTAATTTATATGTGATCTAGTACATGCATGATAAAATAGTCCTTATTAAACAACAAATAAGAAGAAATTTCCTTACAAAGCTTTATGGAAATGGTATACTACAACTTTTGTAGTTTTACAACCTGAATATAGAGCTCCTTAAACCTTAATTCAAAGTAGGATTACTCCTCCTTGTTGCACCCAAGGATTTGCCCCAAAATCCTAGTTTTATTAACTAGATAAAAACTAAGACTAACTCTTAATAATACTACAAATATTACTACTTATCAGTAATATAAGATGTATATTATATTTTGTGATTTTATGTGATGAAGATGATGATGTTGATGAAGATTAAGATGAACAATTCAACTTATTGTTCTAGGTTGAAAAAACTACCAAGTCCTTATAATGAACAATTGTTTCTTCTTAATTCATCAAATGTAGTGACCATAGTGTTGTGGTATTTATAGGTAAATTAGGGTAGTGGAAAATGATATAAACATCCACTAATGAGTGGAAATATTGCCCAACACTCACCAAATTGTGATTGTGCATATTTCGGTCTATATGTGAGTTTTTTAGGTCCATTTTTGACTTTTGATATTTGTCCCACAAATACTTTTAAGTCAAATACTTGATTATCTCATATAATTAATTATTAATTGGACCATTTAACTATTATATTATACAAATAATTAAATAATATACACTTAATTTTTAAGTGATATTTGACCATTATATCAATATATAATGAGTCATTGGATACCCATTTTAGCTAATATTACAACTCCTTGTAGAATTTATTAGCTAATTACCACTACCTCACAATATATATAAATACCTCAAAGAATTTAGTAAATTAACTTTTAATAATTAAATTTCATTATATTTGATCATATCAAATAATTTTGGTCCAAGTTCAAAACTTGATCATCACATTAAAACTCACTTGACTAATCTTTAGTCAATATTAATAAGGGACTAACTGAAATGTATCTTTATACAATATCATTAGTTTTTCCATTGGGGTTCCTCCCTATAGGTGTGACCGAGAGGGATCAGTTGATTACCGCCGTCAAACGACAGTAACGTCTAACTCTAGTCAGCTGAGCGTTACCGATATACGTTAATCAACTGACAAGTATTAAATAAATATATCCCAAATCTATTCTTTTTATGAGATTTAATAATGTAGACACACTATTGTGGAGGACACCTACTCCAACATAAACGTGGCTCCTCGACAATTCGAGTGAAACCGTTTTGTTTAATAACATGATCGAAGCGATGATTCCAACTCCTCGATGCTTGCTTAAGACCATAAATAGATCTCTTAAGTGTTCACACCTTCTTAGGGTTGGATTTATCCACAAAACTTTCGGGTAGTGTCATGTACACTTCCTCTTCTAGATAGAATCCCATTCAAGAAGGCGGTGTTGACATCATCTTCTATCTTTTGCCACCAATCTAGCTTTGTACGTAGACATTATTATGTCCATCTATGCCGTTTTTGATCTTGTAGACCCACTTGCACTGAAGAGGTCGTACCTTCTCAGGTAAGTTTACCAAGTCCCATACTTGATTTTCGCACATAGAATCCATTTCGGAATGCATGGCTTCGACCCAATGCGTGGAGTCGGGACTAGAAACGGCCAACTTGTAGGTGGTGGGTTCATCACTTTGAAAAAGTAATAAATCACCATCTTACTCGATGCATCCGAGGTAACGGTCAGGTTGATGACTAATTCTACTTGACCTTCTAGGGACAACAACCGTTTTAGACGAGGATTAAACGTTTTCCTCTACTTCATTTTCAGTTTGTGGCTCTTGAAGTTCATCAAGTTCAAATTCTCTCCCGCTCTGCCTTTTAGAAACAAAATCGTTTTCTAGAAACACAGCATCACGAGCCACAAACACTTTCTCCTCGTGACGGTTGTAGAAGAATAACCACGTGTTTCCTTAGGATACCCTACAAAAAGACATTTGTCGGATCTGGGTGCGAGTTTGTCGTTATACTTGTTATGAATATATGCCTCGCAACCCAAAATTCTCACAAACAACAAATAAGGGGTCTTTCCTTTCCATATCTCATATGGAGTCTTATATGCCGCTTTAAACGAGCTACGATTTAGTGAAAATATTGCAGTTAAGATAGCAAATCCCCAAAACGAATCAGGAAGCCATGTCAGACACATCATTGACCGAACCATATCTAATAAAGTTCGGGTTCTCCTTTCGGACACACCATTTAGTTGAGGTGGGCTAGGAGGAGTCCATTGTGATACTATACCACAATCTTTTAGGTGTGTATCAAATTCATTATTTAGGTATTCACCACCACGATCGAATCATAGGGTTTTATTCTTCTTATTCAATTGGTTTTCTACTTTGTTTTGAAACTCTTTGAACTTTTCAAAGGCCTCACTCTTATGCCTAACTAAGTAGACATATCCATACATACTCAAGTCGTCGGTAAAGGTAATAAAGTATCTATAATGACCTCTAGCTTGGAGAGTCATTGAGCCACACACATCCGTTTGTACAAGGCCTAATACTTCACTTGCTTATGTCCCTTTTCCCGTAAAAAGAGCACGAGTTATCTTGACTAAAAGGCAAGATTCCCATACACCATAAGATTCGTAATCAAATGGTTTGAGAAGTTTCGTTAAAACAAGTCTCTTTATGCCCTGTTCGTTTATATGACCTAAACGACAATGCCAAAGGTATGATTGATTAGGTTCACCTAATTTGAGCTTCTTTGCTATAACATATGGAGAACTAGAAATGTTTGCAGGCTGGAAGTGCATGTGTTATGTCCAAGAGTGTTAGTTAATCAGGTGAAAGAGGACTGCAAAAGAAGGTTGATAAGTGGTTTCAAACGTGCTATGCCATATGCAGATAGAAGCTGGTGTAGCACTGTATGATTGAGTAGCTGATATGCTGTTAGGTTGATTACAGTTTGCACAATTATTGCTGTATTAAAACGTATGTTGTGATGGTGTAATTGCTATTGATTTCCTATATTAATATATTTCTTACATTTCACCAAAACAAAATTTGAGCTTCTTGCTCTCTACATTATAAACTTCATTAACATTATTTAGAACATAAATACCTCCAATATAGACGGTTTTACCATAAATCACATCATTAAATGAAAATGAACAACTGTTGCTCTTGATTACAAAAGGAAAACCCTTTGTGTCAAGCATGGAAATGGAGATACTGTTCTTGGTCAGGGAGGGTACAAAATAAAATTTATTTAAATAAAATTCAAAACCACTAGTTAAGGTGAGTACATAATTTCTTACGGAGACATTGGCTACTCTTGCTCGATTCCCCATTCGTAGGTCGACATCACCCTTGGCTAGTGCTCGCACGTTCTTCAGCCCCTGCAAATGATTACAAAGGTGAGAACCACATCCGGTATCAAATACCCAAGTAGAAGTGCAAGCATAGTTAATATCTATCATATAGAGAGAAGAGAAGATTATACTTGACGTTGTCACACATCCGTCCCTCTTATCCTTCAAATACTTGGGACAATTGTGTTTCCAATGTCCCTTGCCTTTACAATAAAAGCATTCAGCGCCGGCATGCTTCTATCCCTTAGCCTAGGCAATGGTATTCACAATAGCTTTGTCCTTTCCCATGCTTCTTAAATTGGGCCTTAGCTTTGCCCTTTCCCTTTTGAACCCCAAGGTTTAAGTGCTTCAACTTCATTAAAAGAATCTCCTTTTTCTCACTCCCACTAGCCTCCTTATCCCTTTCAACTTGGGTAAGGAGGGCATGGAGCTCATCAAAACTCTTGTCCATGCCATGCATGTTATAGTTTGCCCTAGGCGAACTTGGGAGGAAGTGAGTCAAGGATGCGGCCAACCGCTATCTTCTTTGGAATCTTAATCCCTAGACAATCTAGGGTGTTCACATGCTCAACCATCTTGAGCACATGTGAGCCAACCTTTTGGCCCTTCTCTATCTTGGTTTCAAAAGGCCGCGTCATAGCATCATAGCATCAAATTGGCGTATGTCGGGAGATTGTGGCATGATTTTTACAGCATTTTATTAGGAGATTGAGAAAACGCCAAGGTCACCCTAAAGAATATCTCATATGCTCCTCGAGTGATATATTGTTGTTTAAGACTTGAGGACATTGACCATACCAAGACCATCATGACGTCATTTGCTACTTTCAAAACTCCTTATAGGCGGCCTTGGCCGCATTAGTAGCCCTTGGGCCGTGTTCATTAGGAGGGAGCTCGGTCAAGTAGCGCAAGACGTTATCAGATAACGCCCCGCCCTTAATCGTTTGCTCCCACTCGACGGAATTAGATTCATCGTCTTTTAATATTCATTTGTCCATTACGGACCATAGCCATGAGTCTTTGCCAAGTTGAACGGTATTGTTGTTGTTATTGTTTGCCATTGCGAATTAATTTACTACAACAACATTAGGAAATATTAACATTCATTGTTTTAATCAAATTTACTTGTAAAATTACTTTAAACAAGTCACTCATATAATGACCCCTGACGCAGTTATATAAGTGATTCCGAGACCCACATTTTAGATAAAAATGAACATGTTATGCCACCTTTATGTAGTAGACGGTAAGTCAACATTCTGACTAATTCTATTCCTAGAACTCTCGGTCGACGGATTTCATCTAAACCCGTCTCCTAGTCCCGAGATAACACTTATCCCGTTGAATCCAACCCAATTTAGGCATGTGATCGCATCACCCTACTTACCGGAGGTAAAAAGGTCCACGTTGTGGTTGTCTTAAAGAACACGGGATTCGTAGGTGCTTTAGTTGGTAAGGCTAAATCTAAATTCATTTTAAGTTGTGTGATAGGTCTTGCAAATTTAGTTATTAATTCCCTATAACTGAACTAAGTCAGCGAATTTTGAATAACGTTGAATTGACAATCGAGAAATAAAAATGCATGTTGGCGATTTTCGTATGAGCTGAAAACATAAGCAAGCAATTAACAAATAATAAATCCTAGTATGGCCACCTAGCTAATATTATTAACTAGATGATTAAAAAATCGAAAACCAACTCTTTGATCCCTTGCCTCTTCATGGAACACGCTCCAAAATGGCACCGTTTTTTGGAACACCGACTTCGGGAATCTTCGTATTCACAATAAATAATTACAAATATACTAATGAATAAATAGAAAATTCCTATTGTAAATTTGATCTATAGGATGAAAATATTAATTATTACAAACCGACGATACGAGATCGCAATAAATTAAAACTGAATCGGTATTCCCTTACATTACGAGTAATACCGATTAAAATAATCTAGGCCATACTAGGTACAACTTGAACTAAATATTAAATAAATGATATTCATTCATTCAACATAAACAACATAATTAAAATGCTTTAAAAATCATGCCAAAATCGCCGTTGACACTTGCCATGTTCATTCTAGCTCGGTTTTATGAATTTTATCGATTTTTAACAACTAATAATCAATGATCAACCCTTAAATTTTGTTTAAGCTCAAACTAATTATCTAAACTGATTTAGAACTCAAAATTAGTCCTTATTAATTTTGTTTGTATTTAATTTTATGAACATCATAATCTCATATTATCGGCTTTTATCTCATAAAAATCAATAAACATGCAATACTTAATTAAAAAGTCACAAAATTTTATATACAGTATTTTAAACATTCATGTGATATCATATTAAATTTCATGGCCAGAATCAACATGAAACTTTTTTTAGTTAACTTTTAACATAAAAATGCGTGTTAACTCGGTTTAAAAAAACATAAATCATAACAAATAACAAATTAATCCGTAAAATCACCAAATTTGACCACAAACATTTTAAAGTCAGTAGATATGCATGCTCAAAAACTTTTCGTCGAAATCAAATTTAATCTTTAATTTTTGATTTTATTGGTTATCTTATAACTTAATAAAAATGCCCAAAATAAACATGCATGCTACAAGCTAGCTCTGATACTACATGAAAGTTCATAGATCCTAATTAGACTCCTCTAATTAGAATAACAAATTACAAATTAATTTGGTTAATATTAATGATCTATGTAACATGCATGCAATTTAAAATGCATAATAAAAGATAAGGAAAAATATCCTTACATTGATATTTTCGGAACAATAGGGCACAACAAGAAACTCCTTTCTTATTGTTCTTAAACAAGAACAAGTGAATTATCCTCCTTGAAATAACTTTCAAATAAGAAAGTCTCCTTCCAAATTGCACTAAAGACTAAACTCAAACTATAACTATAAAATTAGACTAGAAAATATAGTAACAAGAAGTAACTAATATTAGTTTTATTACTACTCTACTAATAGTAAGAATATTAGTTATGTAGAGAGTTTAGAGAGAGTGGTTGAGGGATTTAGAGAGATATGAAAACAAGTTTTATTACTACTCTATTGTCCCATATTTTGCTTATTTTTAATCTCATGCAAGGTTAGAGTGTAGGATTGTATATGATCATGTTCAAGTGTCATACATGTCATAATCATGTGTTGTAGTGTGAATTAAGTAAAGAAAAATTATCATTGTTTCTCCACAACTCGTTTCGGCCCCACTAGTAAGAAGTGGTCAATTTTGATTTTTAATATTTGTCTCACAAATACTTATTAATTATATGCTTAATTATCTAGTATAATTAAGTGTTAATTTGATTATATATCAATTATATGACTCAAATTAATAAATAATATATACTTAACTTTAAAGTGATATTTTACCATTGTATCAATATATAATGTGCATCACAATGTCCAGTTAATTTATTTTACAATTCCTTGTAAATATAATTAACTAATTACCTCGACCTCAAAATATATGCATAACCTCAACTAATTTAATGAATTAACGATTCACTAAATTAAATCTTATTTGATCGTATTAAAATAAGACGTAAAATTTATTCACTCAGTTATCATATAATTGACTAATAAACTTAAATGAAATGAGTTCCTAACTCAATTTCCAATAAATAACTCTCGTAACAAAACATATATCAAATATATAGGTAAAGGACTAATTAAACTGTATCGAATACAAATAATTAGTTTTCTCTTTGGGTCTCATCTTATAGGTGTGACTGTAACAACCCAGATTATTAAAACAAAAGAAATACCTTACTAATAAATCATCCATTAGAGTACAAAGATGAATAGGGTCAAGGTGGCGGAAACACCTAATCAATCCGGATCGATACTCAAATCCAAAACTAAACTATTACATTATTAATAAACGTTAACTTCAATAAATTCCTAAATAACTTATTCTCCTTGCCACAAGTCTCTCCAGCACAACATCCAGACAAGCAACAGCCAATTCTACTTGAGAACGGGGGTCGACAATCAATCGGGAGTAACTAGGTGCTCTCCCAGTCATGTTTACAACAGGCTGAATTAATAACAATGTATAAAAATAGACAATAATCATAAATGACATGCGAAGCAATTCACACTATATGACGTGCAACCAAACTTACTATGACATCATCAATACCAAATGAATGCAACTAAACAAACCCCTAGACCATGAACACTAACTCGACCAAAAGTGACACATGATCCATAGCAACAAAGTCACCAATTCAATCAACAAAGCATAGCGAATAGAATAAGCGTCGTTACAACGATTAACGAACTGCCTCTAACCGCTAGAACGTATAACGAGTTGCCTCTAGCTGTTGGAGCGTATAACGAACTGCCTCCATCGGTGTGGACCGTATAACGAACTGCATCTACTATGGACCGTATAGCGAACTACATCCACGGTACTATGTATAGCGTATAACCACTGCCTATATGTCTAAGACCTGGCCAGACCCTCGATGCATTAACTGTACATCGAACGACACTCGGGGACCAGAGCGTATAACGAACTGCCATTGATACCCCCCGAACATAGACCATAAAACCGAAGCCCCGAAGGGTATCGTTAGTTCTTCCGATAGTATATAACATATACTATCGTCATCTATATAACCAACAACAAACAAATGCACAGTATAACTGACTGCACAAACCAATGCGTAGCCAACGTCACGACTCAACTCAAGAACAGTATAACCGACTGTCCAACAATACGTGAACAATGTCACGACTCAAGCAAAGAACAGTATAACTGACTGCTCAACCAATCGAATGAGTAAGAGTAATCATTACAATATGCAAACATAGTGTTATAGTCCAGCTGACCATAACACCACACATAAACAAGCACAAATAACCCAACGTTATAATACCTGGACCTATAACATTACGCCTCAAAGGTCATGTTATAATTTAAGCTACCATTACAAAAGTCACAGAAGCATATAACATTCAATTTTATAGTACCTCCTACTATAACCTTCATTTAAACCTAGTGAAGTTATAGTAACCCAACTATAACTTTGTTTAAGCTTGTCAGGTTATAGTATCATCAACCATAACCTTCGCTTAACTCTAGCAGAGTTATAGTACACCACCTATAACCTTATTTAAGTGTGTCAGGTTATAGTATCATCAACTATAACCTTCAGTTAACTTCAGCAAATTTATAGTACCTTCAGCTATAACCTTCACTCAACTTTAGTGAAGTTATTATAGTACTTCAAGCTATAACCTTATACGTGCGAGGTTATAGTATCATCAACTATAACTCTCTTCCGTCACGGGTTAGTCCTCTATAACACCATCACCAAGGGGTCGACTCCACGGTACAAACCGCCATGTCACCACAACGAGTCTTGTTATAGTACACCACACCATACGTCACTTTCAAAGTTATAGCTCAATTAGGTATAACCAGGGTAGCTTACATGTAAAGTTATAGTTTAATATGCTATAACCTCAATGATATAAACCAAAACCCTAATTCCTCAAAATAAGCAAACTCTAGCCTCTCCTATTAGGAGGAGGCCGAAACCCTAGGCCACGGCAACCCCACGGCCGCACCACCACCAACGACGACGCTAGGGTTCACGATTTGAACCCTAGTTCGCGTACCAAATAATTAATTGAAAATAGAATAACAATATAAACATTAAATGCAATTAAACATATGAATTATAAGCATAAATAACTACACTAACAATTAATCATACAATCAATCATTATACCATGTTAATAATTCACTTTCTATAAACATAATTAAAGGAAAACACCTAGTTACCTTTATTACGCAATAAAGACCACAAAATAATCTTCATTTTCATAAAACACCGCTAATATTGTCCTACACGAATACTCCTCCAAAAGCATCCAAAAGAAAGACATCTTCTTCTTATTCTTCTTATTTACAATCAAATATATAAACCCTAAAGGTAGGTCTAACCTCCATACAATCGAGTTCCTTAAAAATAATATGAATAGAATATATTGTAGAGGTAAGAGGCAAGATTGTAAATATATAATTTATATTTGATTTGGATGAAGAAAGTTGCATAACAATGGAATTAAAGGTAGAAGAATGAAAAGAGAGAAAGGAAAAACGAACGGTATGTACGTAACATAGGAAAGGAGCAACTTGCTTGCTAGGTTAGATTTTTCTATTTATAAGAGAGTTAAAGTGGGCTTTTGATCCACTGGCTCCCAAGATGCATAATCCAATTACAAATCAAGTTTAGTATAATTAAAACGCTCAAAGAGTTTATATAGGAGAAGTAGCTATTAGATTTAAATAGTTAAATCATGCACGGACGTTTTAACCCATCCAAATTACGTAAAAACGGAAAATAATAAAATAGAGACCGTAAGCGTTAAATACGAATTAAATAATTAAACTCCATAAACAAATTATTAAATAAATAATTTACGAATAAAATTATTATAAAACACGGGGTGTTACAATCGTACCCTCTAATGAGAAATTTCGTCCTCGAAACTTGAATTTTTAAAAAGGACGCCAAATAATGTGCAACAACCGGCTACAAGAAAACTTTTAAACCGCAACAACATCAATCGCTGCGCACTCTGATCACTAAAAGCTTCCTGACAAGGGCAAATCCATATTCCCTAACTTTGGCATCATTTACATAATCCAGACTCGCCAAATCCCAATAGGTTCATATCACTGCAATCTAACCAAATCTGCACTCAATCTCTTTTTATTATGAACAACAATAAAATTTATATCTTTCAACAACTTTCATCAAATGTTATAACGAATATGATCACTCAAATTCCATAAAATTCATAGCTTAATCTATTTCCATAAGCACATTCAGCTACTCAAATGAACACCTAGCTTTCTCAATTCATCAGATTTCAATATCCTCATAAACTACTTCTTAACCAAACAACACAAATGGTTAGACTCCAACATTATCCATTATTTAACAGTTCATCCATAAATATCACTTTTGAAAATACCACAAATTAATAGTTTAGAAGCTCATCCTTAGATACCCCAATACTAAATACATCAAAATCCTAATTGCGATTAGTACGCCAAATTATTTAACCATAACTTCCAAAACTACGATTCTATTAACCACGATTTCCAATTATATCCTTAAGTACAACAAAGGTATAATGAGCCACAAACTTTCATTCTTGTCCATATCATCCTAAACGACCTCAATAATAATACACTCTTATAACTTCATCTCACATACCTTCACCGTATATACACCATTGACATGGACACTAATTTCCACAAAAAGAATTATCCATTAAGTAACCACACGCCTTGAGATCAACAATTCTTCTCATAAGTACCAAACGAAGCTTCATAAATACTAAACTCTTTTATATAACAAGTTCAACGCTCAATCATTATCTTCAATACCATTATGACAGACATTTACTAATCACCCAAATATTTTACCTATTATTGCCCGAATAATAGCGCTTACAAAAACCATTCATAAATCATTTTGTAAAATATAATACTCACTTACGGAAATCGAAGGGTAAGGCACACTAATTAGTGAAAATATAAAGTTTAAGGATATCAAAACAAAGATAAGATCGAAGGACATTACGAGGACTTGAAACGGATCAATGTTAAGAAGCAAAGAGAAGAATCTCAATTAAATGAGAGATATGAAGGCTTTAATCAAGAAAATCGATTAAGGGACACCGATCCTAAAGAAACACGCAAGCATACAACAAGTCAAAGTGTAACACAAAATGGTAGCACAAATAATACTAGAAAAACAAAAGGAAATTGTAAAAACTAAAATCTTACACTTCTCAATCCATACCCTTTTAACCTCTTTTTGATATTGACGAAAGCCTATTATCTTCCAAAATAGCAATATCTAAAAAGACTTCCATGAAAAACATTGTACAACCTATGTCCTCATAAAATTGATACCAATCCCCATTCCATCGCATTTTAAATAAGAGCGCTAATCAACCTTTAAAACATTTTGCTCATGACCACTTAAGAATTCCTTAAAGCCAAGGTCATTAGACAAATATTTTAGTAACAAACCTTTGGCTCCTCAAATGATTCTCCAAACGAGTATAGCACTGAAATCCTCAAATTACTTTAATAAACTACAAGATAACTTCCATTATACCATTATCCTTGACAACTAATACGCGGAAATTCCAAATAATAAATTTATCCCACATTCTAATTTTAATTTATCTAAGTCCATTCATTCGAAGAACAAATTTAACACTTGCATCTTGATCCTATTCATCAAATCATTATTTATCTATTTCATTAATAATTCACTAGTCTAATCACCATGCTTCTCCAACACATTAATGACCTCAAAGCTCTATTTCCTAAGCCTTTCGAATTACGAGCTAACCAACCGAGGGTACACTTATTTCTTTTTTCTACTCAAATCTCCAGTCCATATAACTTGCACAACTTATCACTTAACTAAAGAAGCAATAACTTATCCCTCACACTTCTGAGTACTCCAAATAATCATTCCCAAAAGCTAGCTCCAAATCCATGATTTTGCATTGACCATACTAATGCAATACAGGCAAATTCTCAATTCAAAGAATTCAAATGAACTCATATATAATTACAAATTCTAATAATTATTATCATAAGAAATATTGACCTTATATTCCAAAATAAAACATCAATAACTGATGACAGCTCATAAATAAAACCCAACACCAAAACAAGTACTCCCTCCAATCCAATCCAAACTACCCACTCATCTTTTTAAGTCAAACTTGTTAAATATTGACCTCGATTATATTAAGTCAATTTTTTGAAATTTATCTATAAAATTGATATTTTTACGTTCATTATAAGAAGAGGTTTCGAAAAATTATAATTTCGACCCAAAAAAATAATATATAAATGAGGAAAAACGTGGTCAAAGTGTCGTCTCGTAGACCGCAAAAAGTTAAATGGGTAGTTTGGATTGGATTGGAGGAAGTATATAAGAAAATAAGAGAAGCAAATTGGAGAATAAAAATGAAAGAAAGTCACTCCTTAATTGCACAACTTCATATGATAAAAGTATTATATTTCTATTACATCTTTTAATTACTCAAAACCTTGAGACTCCTCTAAGTAAATCATCTAAGCATTAACTATGAAATTTCACAACATTATCCATAAGATCATTAACTACTACCATAAAATTAAACATATTCCTACAATCCGGATATAAATCGTTCAAACTAACCTCAAGTAAAATATTCAATGAATTCCAAAATGAATACGAAATGGTTGACTTTCACATAAAATGCTTATATACGCACTACCTAGATCCTCAAAATTAACGGTAGACATTCCATAATACTCCGTCATCACCAACCTACCTACATCGAACAAGGTGAAGGGAATAGGACTCCCAACAAAAAGGATTACCTTTAATAAATACCATAAACAAACTCCAAGATTTTCCTTACCAACTCAAACCTCAAACGAATTCACTATAAATCACACAAATCTACTTCCTCAAAGATTGTAAATCCACGACATGATATGACAATACCCAAATTTTAAGTTTCATTCTACAATTCGCTACCATACTATGTACCATGAACATCAATAATAACTTATATCCTTCACATCATTAACCATGATAAACTTCTAAGTTAAACCATCAAATAAGAGATAAGATAAACCTCAAACTTTCCTTAAGAGTCACAATCATGATAATCACTTCCAATATAGTTTCTCGAACATTTACAAGTTAACTTCAGGTCCTCAAACGAGTGGTTCAAATGAATTAACTCTGTAATATAACTCTTATGAAATGGACTATATACTAGTCTTATCCCATACTACTATTGAACAAGCGAATCGAATATGTAAATAAGACCAAACATGAAAGTAATTTCAATATAACCATAACATGTTAACACACACTCTAAAAATTTTTGAATCATACAATTACATCTGAAACAAAGATGAAATCAAACATAAAAGTACATAAAAGGTCCTTATTGGCTTCTACCCCATTTACTCTCACTCAATTTAACTAAGCCAATTTAATTTAGTCATTTACTAACCGAGAGTTGGAAGCGTGTTCGCTCTAATACCAACTTAACTTCAGCATAACCATAACCCAACTATAACTTTGTTTAAGCTTGTCAGGTTATAGTATCATCAACTATAACCTTCGCTTAAATCTAGCAGAGTTATAGTACACCACCTATAACCTTATTTAAGTGTGTCAGATTATAGTATCATCAACTATAACCTTCACTTAACTTCAGCAAATTTATAGTACCTTCAGCTATAACCTTCACTCAACTTTAGTGAAGTTATTATAGTACTTCAAGCTATAACCTTATACGTGCGAGGTTATAGTATCATCAACCATAACTCTCTTCCGTCACGGGTTAGTCCTCTATAACACCATCACCGAGGGGTCGACTCCACGGTACAAACCGCCATGTCACCACAACTAGTCTTGTTATAGTACACCACACCATACGTCACTTTCAAAGTTATAGCTCAAATAGGTATAACAAGGGTAACTTACATGTAAAGTTATAGTTTAATATGCTATAACCTTAATGATATAAACCAAAACCCTAATTACTCAAAATAAGCAAACTCTAGCCTCTCCAACAAGGAGGAGGCCGAAACCCTAGGCCACGGCAACCCCACGACCGCGTCACCACCAACGACGACGCTAGGGTTCACGATTTGAAGCCTAGTTCGCGTACCAAATAATTAATTGAAAATAGAATAATAATATAAACATTAAATGCAATTAAACATATGAATCATAAGCATAAATAACTACACAAACAATAATTAATCATAAAATCAATCGTTATATCATGTTAATAATTCACTTTCTATAAACATAATTAAAGGAAAACACCTAGTTACATTTATTACGCAATAAAGACCACAAAATAATCTAAAACGCCGCTAATATTGTCCTACACGAACCCTCCTCCAAAAGCATCCAAAAGAAATACATCTTCTTCTTATTCTTCTTATTTACAATCAAATATATAAACCCTAAAGGTAGGTCTAAACTTCATACAATCGAATCCCTTAAAAATAATATGAATAGAATATATTATAGAGGTAAGAGCCAAGATTGTAAATATATAATTAATATTTGATTTGGATGAAGAAAGTTGCATAACAATGGAATTAAAGGTAGAAGAATGAAAAGAGAGAAAGGAGAAACGCACGTTTTGTACGTAACATAAGGAAGGAGCAACTTGCTTGCTAGGTTAGATTTTTCTATCTATAAGAGAGTTCAAGTGGGCTTTTGATCCATTGGCTCCCAAGATGGATAATCCAATTACAAATCATGTTTAGTATAATTAAAACGCTCAAAGAGTTTATATAGGAGAAGTAGCTATTAGATTTAAATAGTCAACTCATGGACGGACGTTTTAACCCATCCAAATTACGTAAAAACGGAAAAAATAACAAAATAGAGACCTTAAGCGTTAAATACGAATTAAATAATTAAACTCCATAAATAAATAATTTAATAAATAATTTTCGAATAAAATTATTATAAAACATGGGGTGTTGCAGTGACCGAAAGGGTCAGTTGATCACCGCTGTAATACGACAATAACGTCTAACTCTAGTCAGCTGATGGTTATCGATTTACGTTAATCAACTGACGTGGAGTATCAATATACTAGTCATCCCACGAATATTCCAAAATGAGATTTATTATATAAATGTACTATTGTGAAGGACACTTACTCCAACATATTCTTCTTTAGGCACGTGATTGTGATGTACAAAGCGAGGTTGTGACTAGCCCGAAAGGAGGTAAGTCTTCATCAGGGAAAATAACTGGGTTGCTGAGCTTGAGTGAATCTTGGACGACCAAGTTGGCTACATCGTCGGGCGTAGAGTCGTGTGCTACGATTATCTTTACCAATGCTTGGAGTAGAGCTTGGCGATGTAGAAATGAACTTGCAACTAATTGCCAGACTGAAAGATAAGCCTTTGTCTTTTTTAGTTGCTTTAATAGATGGTCAGTAGATGTGCCTTCGCCATCATTTGGGGTGATGATAGTGGTATTAGTAATTGGACCATTAGTAGTAGGACCGTTCTGAGTGACATTCTGATAGGGGCGTCCTGATCGGCTGAGATAGCTTACATCTTGATCTTCCCTATTTTGAGTTTGAGGATGCTTTGTGAGGTAGTCATCCTGTAGCAGGAGCTAGGGGTAAGGGTCCTTCATTTTACATACAAAAAGAACATCCCATGTGACTATGCAAAGCAAAGACAGAATTGGGTGAAATTCAAGAGGAAACAAAACTAAATTCAAGAAAACAAGCCAAGTATTCAAGTTCAGGAAACCTGAAATGTTCCTTGAATCTCAGTAGATTTTGGACAACTTTAAATGCTTATATCTGGAGTTCTACTTGCTTACAATTTGGGTTCCTTATATTTTTAGAATCTTGGAAATGTCTTCTTTCATATGGTTTTGGAAGCAACAATTTTCATCCAGTACGTTTGTCACAATCAAGCTTCAAAGACTGTCACACATGAATGCAATTCAGTTTTCTGAAATGACCTGTCAGCACTAAAGTTTGAATAACTCAAGATTTATTAACTGTATGAGGCTGATTCCTTTTGGATAGTAAATCTAACTCCTTTAGCTTTTATTTGATGCCTGAATGGCTCTCAAATTCATCCTGAGGCAGAAGTTATGGCATCTGCAAGATAAGGCTTATTCATGCTCACCATGCTAAACAATTCAGAACAGTCCCAATACTTTCATAACTGGGTTAACTTCAACTGCTCATATCTTGAGTTTTACATGGTGGAAATTTATGTTCTTTAGATGTATCAATTCTTGAGGAAGTCATATTTCATATGGCTTTGGAATCAACAACATTAAACGAGTAGATCTTTCACAAGATAGCTTCAAACTTTGTCATGCAGAAGTGCTGCTCAGTCTTTCAGAAATGACCTGTCATCACTAATATCAGAATAACTCAATATTGTATGGATAGTTTTAGTTGATTCCTTTTTGAGGTGAAAGTTAACACCTTTAGCTTTCATTTGAATCATCATTGGAATTTTTAATCCATCTGAGCTGGGAGATATGATTTTCCAAAGTTCCTGCTGCTGCACAAGAAGACTGATGAGCATTCACTTCTGACCTGTACTTACTTAAAGGTCTATAACTGAAGTTCCAGGAACTGTTTTTGCATGATTTCAAATGGAGAAGGAAGCTAACTCATATAGCTTCAATTTGGCTACTCATGGGTCTCCTAATTCTATCTGTGCAGACAATGAGAGCATCTACAAGATGCCCCTGGATTCTGGAATGCTGCTGCACAGTTGTCAAGTGACCTGCTAGTATTCAAACCTCTATATCTAGAGTTCCATACATCATTTGAGGTTGATTCTTTTTTGGCATGAAAGCTAACATCTCTAGCTTTAAAATGAGATATCATGAGCCTTGTAATTCATCCTGAGATAAGAGTTATGCCATCTGCAAGTCAGGTCTGATTTCTTAAAGCTAAGGCAAAAGTCTGTTTCACAGCAACTGCATTCCTCTCTAGTTGGCATAGCTTGGAAGGCACGTCCCATGACTTAATCTGGTCCTCCAATGTTCCCAAGAATGTGAGTATCTCATGGTAGAAAGAAGGAGCCAAACAACTCTTACAAGCCTGACTTGTTCTTGGCTATTTCAGGAAACAAACAAAGACACTTTTACTGAACAAAAGCAAACTTGTCTAGGGTGCTTTCCATATGTTTTTCCTTGTCTTATTAGAAGACTTTTTTCTGTAATTTTAGCTTCTTATGTAAGGCCTTTTGAGCCCTTAGATGGTAGTTAGATTTAAGGGTTGAGATTAGAATGTATGGCCTATATAAAGGAGCCTTGTTCTTATGTAATATTCAGATTATGTTAAATGAAAAAGATGAGATTTCTCTCAAATTTAAATCTTAATAACTTGTGCATTGCTTAGTTATTTAAGTCGGGCCTAATGACATCTCTGTGCTTGGCTGTGAGTGTTGATTAGTCACCTGTTGGCAAGTATTATTCTTCCTGTGCTAGGCTGTGGTTGAATGATCCTTGTTGTTCTTAGTTGTCTTTCAAATGTACCTGTGCTAGGCTGTGGTCATTTGCTAGATTGCTTTGCTTATCCCTTTCTTTACTTGTTGTATGTGTCAAACCATAGAAAAATCATCCCACAAAAACAAGCTTATTCTCATTATTTGTTACTGCAAATGTCAGACTCATTTGTTGTTGTTTGAGTTACTCAAAAACAGTAGATACCCCTATCATTATGCTGCAAATTGGTTATCAGAGCTAGCTTAACACAAGTTCCATCTTGTGTTAGTCTTGGTGTTGCTTTATCAAAGCCTACAACCTGTTTTCATATGCTTAAATGAGGTCTGATTTTCTGAGAAAATCTGTTGCATTTCATGTTCCAAGTCTTGAGATGAAGCCTCACAAACTTGAATCCATTTCCAAGTCCCTTAAAGAAGCTTTGAAGAAGTTAGAAGCCATAAGAGGAGTCCAAGACAATAAGATGAATCTGAAGGATGTTATCCCTCATGAATCTTATTCAAAGGTGAAGCCTACTGATATTGGCTCTCTTTCTAAGTCCTTAGAAGATGCTATGAAGAGGCTAGGAAACATAGGAAGAGGACATGGCAGTGTAGTGCATCAAAAGAGCACAACCAGCCATGTTGAAGTTCTAAGAGGAAGAAGAAACCAAGAGGGAAGTGAAAGAAAATCCATGGAGAAGTTAGAAATGCTTGTTTCAGAAATGAATCAAAAGGTGAAGGAGTATTTGGACTCCTATGAGCCTAAGCTCAAGGAGGTTCATTCCAATGAGGAAGAGTATGTTAATCTTATTCCTTCACCTCCTATAGAAGAAGAACAAGATGACACCAACATGGTTACATCCCATGGTGCAAAACAGGAAGAGAATGTTGCTGTCCAAGGCTTAACTTTGAGCACTTATATGAGTCCTTTGGACCTTTATGTGAATCAAAGGTTATATCAACCTTTATGCTTGAGTTTGGGGCAGCTCTTGGGGGAATCATATGGTCAAATTCAGTGGGGTACAAGCAAGGGTGAAGCAAGAAGAGGTACTTATTCTGGTTTATGCACAAAGGCTCAAAACCTGAACCTTAGCATTAACTATTGTTCTCGCTTCATAATTGGCTGCTTGGGAGGTATAATATGTGTTCTTTCAACTCCACACTTTCATTGTTATATGCTCCTAAGATTTCAAATCAACCTAGTGAGTTTTGGTACAATTTCAAATATGTTAGAAGTAAGAAATGGTGAAATGGGTCAACTTAAACATTGCTGTAAAATTCTAAAATTGCTGTGTTTTGAGGATAATATTGTGCAATTACATCATGAGAGCTTGTTAGAATTATTTGAGATATCAAGAACATGTCCCCTACATTGTCTTGAAGGAGTATTAGGCATATTGGTGATGTTTAAGTTGAGGCAAAGACATAAGAACATGAGCAGCCCCATGGTTGCATTTCTATGCTCTACTACTTGTGTAAATTCACTTTTTAATTTGAAGATGTGTGTGCTTGATGCTGACATTCAATTCTTGCCAAGAAATTTTGTGTTGGTCTTTGATCCTGGAGGATTCACTCAAACTTACTACTCCAAGATGCAGAAAATTTTTCTTCCCCTTATCAAACAGAATTTGAGGACAAATTCTTTTGAACCTAGGATGGTTGTAGCAGGAGCTAGGGGTAAGGGTCCTTCATTTTACATACAAAAAGAACATCCCATGTGACTATGCAAAGCAAAGACAGAATTGGGTGCAATTCAAGAGGAAACAAAACTAAATTCAAGAAAACAAGCCAAGTATTCAAGTTCAGGAAACCTGAAATGTTCCTTGAATCTCAGTAGATTTTGGACAACTTTAAATGCTTATATCTGGAGTTCTACTTGCTTACAATTTGGGTTCCTTATATTTTTAGAATCTTGGAAATGTCTTCTTTCATATGGTTTTGGAAGCAACAATTTTCATCCAGTACGTTTGTCACAATCAAGCATCAAAGACTGTCACACATGAATGCAATTCAGTTTTCTGAAATGACCTGTCAGCACTAAAGTTTGAATAACTCAAGATTTATTAACTGTATGAGGCTGATTCCTTTTGGATAGTAAAGCTAACTCCTTTAGCTTTTATTTGATGCCTGAATGGCTCTCAAATTCATCCTGAGGCAGAAGTTATGGCATCTGCAAGATAAGGCTTATTCATGCTCACCATGCTAAACAATTCAGAACAGTCCCAATACTTTCATAACTGGGCAAACTTCAACTGCTCATATCTTGAGTTTTACATGGTGGAAATTTATGTTCTTTAGATGTATCAATTCTTGAGGAAGTCATATTTCATATGGCTTTGGAATCAACAACATTAAACGAGTAGATCTTTCACAAGATAGCTTCAAACTTTGTCATGCAGAAGTGCTGCTCAGTCTTTCAGAAATGACCTGTCATCACTAATATCAGAATAACTCAATATTGTATGGATAGTTTTAGTTGATTCCTTTTTGAGGTGAAAGTTAACACCTTTAGATTTCATTTGAATCATCATGGGAATTTTTAATCCATCTGAGCTGGGAGATATGATTTTTCAAAGTTCCTGCTGCTGCACAAGAAGACTGATGAGCATTCACTTCTGACCTGTACTTACTTAAAGGTCTATAACTGAAGTTCCAGGAACTGTTTTTGCATGATTTCAAATGGAGAAGGAAGCTAACTCATATAGCTTCAATTTGGCTACTCATGGGTCTCCTAATTCTATCTGTGCAGACAATGAGAGCATCTACAAGATGCCCCTGGATTCTGGAATGCTGCTGCACAGTTGTCAAGTGACCTGCTAGTATTCAAACCTCTATATCTAGAGTTCCATACATCATTTGAGGTTGATTATTTTTTGGCATGAAGGCTAACATCTCTAGCTTTAAAATGAGATATCATGAGCCTTGTAATTCATCCTGAGATAAGAGTTATGCCATCTGCAAGTCAGGTCTGATTTCTTAAAGCTAAGGCAAAAGTCTGTTTCACAGCAACTGCATTCCTCTCTAGTTGGCATAGCTTGGAAGGCACGTCCCATGACTTAATCTGGTCCTCCAATGTTCCCAAGAATGTGAGTATCTCATGGTAGAAAGAAGGAGCCAAACAACTCTTACAAGCCTGACTTGTTCTTGGCTATTTCAGGAAACAAACAAAGACACTTTTACTGAACAAAAGCAAACTTGTCTAGCGTGCTTTCCATCTGTTTTTCCTTGTCTTATTAGAAGACTTTTTTCTATAATTTTAGCTTCTTATGTAAGGCCTTTTGAGCCCTTAGATGGCAGTTAGATTTAAGGGTTGAGATTAGAATGTATGGCCTATATAAAGGAGCCTTGTTCTTATGTAATATTCAGATTATGATGAATGAAAAGATGAGATTTCTCTCAAATTTAAATCTTAATAACTTGTGCATTGCTTAGTTATTTAAGTCGGGCCTAATGACATCTCTGTGCTTGGCTGTGAGTGTTGATTAGTCACCTGTTGGCAAGTATTATTCTTCCTGTGCTAGGCTGTGGTTGAACGATCCTTGTTGTTCTTAGTTGTCTTTCAAATGTACCTGTGCTAGGCTGTGGTCATTTGCTAGATTGCTTTGCTTATCCCTTTCTTTACTTGTTGTATGTGTCAATCCATAGAAAATCATCCCACAAAAACAAGCTTATTCTCATTATTTGTTACTGCAAATGTCAGGCTCATTTGTTGTTGTTTGAGTTACTCAAAAACAGTAGATACCCCTATCATTATGCTGCAATTGGTCAGTTGCTAACTCATTCGAACCTTCACATGACCATAACTGTTTGTCCACCTTTCACCCATTTCCCAAAGCCTTCTTCTTATTTTTCCGGCCTCTTTTCTATGTGCATTGTGATCTTTGACTTGTGTTTTGAATTGTTTACCATATTATATTGCGGACACATTTTCATAAGTCGTAGATAGGTGAGTGTCTCAAAAACATTTACACATAAAGAAATCACCGTTTACATGCAATGAGTGTTCGAGTGTGCTGTGAGAGTCCATTTGTCAAAAGATCATGCAAGAGCCGAAAATTCTGTAGTGAAATTCTTTGTGCTACGCCGTTATCTAAATCTCAGCCATGTTTATGTATCATTCTTGCCCACGTTGTTTTTGAGTTATGATTCATTATGTTTCCAAAGTTTTACGTTGAGATTTGTTTCTTGATGGTGTAGTAGCCAATGCTTGCAACCCTTGTCCTGGTATTGTTTGTTATGTTTGCTTGAGGACAAGCAAAGGTTTAGCTTGGGGGAGTTTGATAAGTGAATATTTGTATGATTTTAACCCCCAATTTAGCTCGGTTTTGTATGTCATTTGTGCTTTGTTAATCCATTTTATGAGCTAATCTCGTTTTCTAGGCAAATTCCTATGTTCTAACCTGTTTTGTAGGGAAAGTGACGTTTCTACGCCCTTTTTCTATATTCCCGAGCATTTGCCTTGAACCCGACGATTTGAAGAAGCAAGCTTGACCATGTTGAAGGCATTTCAAGAAGGTTCACCGATTCAAAAGAAACAAGAAGTAAAGACGATGTCGCAGTTGTCAGAAGATCAATCAGTTATGCGAAGAATTCATCGTTTTATATCAAACCCTATCAACAAACCCGACTCAAGAGGTCAAGGGGGATGATGGAAGTCAAGTCATATGAAAGGGGAGATGAAACGAGAGTCAAAGAACCAAGATCACAACTTACCCGATCGGGTAAGTGTGTACCCGATCGGGGATGTCTGCTGATCCGCACTTTTGCTTCGACTTCCTCCTTTTTGTCCTATGTGATCAATGCACGACCCCTTCCCCACGAAACCCTAATGCTATATAAAGAGCTTCAGCCACCACACTTCAACACATCTCTTCATACTTCACTTCTCTTCTCTTCTTACAATTCTCTTTAGATTAGAAAACCTAGTTTAGGAGAAGAGGGACCTAGCCTCTCTTCTCTCATTTTCTTGTTTTTATCTTTAGTTCTAGTTTATTTCTGTCTTTTCTACATCAAAACTTTAGCTTAGATCAATAAGAATTTCATCTTTGTAATCTACTTTATTTGGTTCAAGTATTGTGATTCATGCAACGACTATTCTAAGCAAGGGATTTCTATTATTGTTATCATTATCGTTGTTGATCGTCATCTAGGTATTCCTATCTTATCTTTTGTTTAATGTCTTTATGTTTTCTATTTTATTGTTATGTTCCATCCATGTTATCTTAGATTCATTTTAGTATCATTATTATCGCCATTTCATTTCATTAGATTATCAATTTAGAGTCGTTATTATCGCCATATAAAGAGTCTTAAACTATTGTCAAAACCCATTAAACATGTCTATCCTAGTTTTTGTTATTTACTTCATCTTAGATTTAAACATCGCCATGAGTGAGTAGTCACCTTTCTAGGGTGTAGGGTAGCCATGTTAGATTGATTAAAATATGATAATTGGATAAAAGAAATTGTTCTTTTAAAACATTGTGTCTATGCATGTTTGGACTATAACGATAGTTGACGATTCCTGATCAAAATCATTGACTAGAGTGGAATTCTTTTCCAAGGTAGAGATACGTGAATTGAATAGTCAAAGCATGAAATGGTGGAATAAGACCTAGTAAATTGCCTAAAAGCCTGCTAGACCATCTGATCTATGATTGTAATGAACACATCATTCTTACGAACTCACAATGAATTATTTGCATGTTCCATATCCAATTGCATCAATATGTTAATCTACATGTGTGAACCTACTTCCCTAGATGCTTTTCATCATTGTTAATTCATCACTTGCTTTATTGTTTTCACTTCCATTTGCTTTCATTTCGTTTTCGTTTATGCCTTTTATTAGTTTAGAAATTAAAATCCCAAAACCCAGGTATTCGTTAGATAAGACCCAATTGCGAGACATTTCACATTCTATAGGAAACACCATCTCCCTGAGGATCGACCCCTACTTCCCTAATTACATTAATTTGTTATTAGCCTAGTCTGGGTAATTTATCTTTGTATCGGGCTTGCGACAGGCACGATCAATTATACAATCCCATACTCTACCATTTTTCATGTGAATAAACTAAGAAGAAAATCACCCACATTGGGGCTTAGTGGTGCAGGCCAAATGCCTTTAAAAGGAGCATTTGTTGCTCATATTTCCACTTCACTTGATTCTTCATTTTTATTCACATCTTCTCACTGAAACCTCCTACATCTCTCTACATCTCTCATAAACACTAATATTCTCTAAGTATTACTAGAGTAGTGATACAATAATATTAGTAGTATTTTTCTTACTTATTATCTAGTTAATAATAAGCTAAGATTATTTGGGTGAATTCTTGGGTGCAATATGAAAGAGGCCTTCTACTTTGGAGGTTGGTTTATGGAGGATCATCCACTAATTAAGTACTCAAGAACAATAAGAAGGAGTTCTTATTGTGCCCTTATTTAACCGAAAATTTCTCATTGTAAGGAAATTTCATTTTATCTTTATTTTTATGCTTTTATATTTGCATGCATGATAACTAGATCCTAAATCATTAAGTTAATATAATTTAATGAACTAATTAGAGGAGTCTAATTAATGGTCTAGGACTTTCGTGTGGTATCAAAGCTCAATTGTTACATGCATGTTGATTTTAAGCATTAAAATCGAGTTATACGATAACTTGACTAAAATCGAAAATTTGTGTTAAAAATGGTTTGCACGAAAATTTTTTATTTGCATGCATAACTACTGACCTCAAAATGGTTGTGGTCAAATTTGGTGATTTTAGGGATTGATTTGCTATTTATTTTTATTTATGGCCTATAAATCAAGTTAATATGCATTATTTATGTTAAAAGTTAACTAGAAATAGTTGCATGTTGATTCTAGTCATGAAATTTTTATATGATCTCACATGCATGTTTTAAATACTGTATGTAAAATATCGTGACTTTTGATTAAGTTTTGCATGATTATTGACTTTTATGAGATAAAAGTCGATAAAGTGAGATTATTATGTTCATAAAATTGAAACGTCCTTTTCTGGTCTTGAAAATTTTTGGTACATTTTATAATCTTATCTCTATCATCTTTGTGAAATTTTGTAATCGTTTTCACTATTTTACTATATTTATTGGTTTTTATTTTATAAAACCGATAAATTTAAATCTATTGGTTCATAATATTAATTCATTTTTGGGCAAATACTTTTGGTTTTTGGAGTTCCTGAAAATGTTCCAAAATGTAAAAAAAATTTGGTTTCAAATTTTTATGATGTTTATATTTTATTTTGGGTTTATTTCATAAATGTTGTGATTAAACCTCTATATTTAGCAAATACGATCAATTCAAAGTATATAAATACAAAAAAGTTAGTGGGGACTAATTTTGAGTTCTAAATCCGTTAAATTAATTAGTTTGAGCTTAAATACGATTTAAGTGTTTATTATTGATTTTTAATGGTTAAAAATCGATAAAATCCATAAAACCGAGCTAGAATGAGCATGATAAGTGTTAAGGGCAATTTTGTCATGATTTTTAAAGCATTTTATTTATGTTGTTTATATTGAATGAATGAATGTCATTTATTTAATTTTTAATGCAAGTTCTACCTAGTATGGCCTAGATTATTTTAATCGGTATTACCAGTAATGTAAGGGAATACCGATTCGGTTGTAATTTTAATTGTTATCTCGTATCGCCGTTTGTAATAATTTATTTTCAATTTTTAGATCAAATGTATAATATGAATTTTATTTGTATATTTTTGTAATTAATTATTATGAAGACGGAGATTCGCGAAGTCGGTGTTCCAAAAGACGGTGCTGTTTTGACGCATGTTCCATGAAGAGGCAAGGGGCCAAGAAGTTGGTTTCCGATTTTGTAATCATATAGTTAATTAGATTAGCTAGGTGGCCATACTAGGATTTATTATTTGCTTGCTTAATGTTTTCCGCTCATGCCAAAATCGCCAACATGCATTTTTATTTCTCAATTGTCAATTCAACGTTATTAAAAATTCACCTATTTAGTTCACTTATAGGGAATTAATAACTAAATTGACAAGACCTCTCAAATAACTTAAAATAAATTGAGATTTAGCCTTACCAATTGAAGCACCTATGAACCCCGTGTTCATTAGGGCAACCACAACGTGGACCCTTTTTACCTCGGGTAAGTAGGGTGATGCAATCACACACGTAAATTGGGTTGGACTCAACGGGATAAGCGTTATCCCGGGACTGGGAGATGAATTTGGTTGAAATCCGTCAACCGAGAGTTCTAGGGGAGAATTAGTTAAAATGTTAACTTACCGTTTATTACATAAAAGTGGCATAACATGTTCATTTTTATCTAAAATGCGGGTTTCGAAATTTATACAATTTAGTGATGGGTCATTATATGAGTGACTTGTTAAAAAAATTTTACAAGTGAATTATATATATGCAATGAATGTTTATTTTCCGTTGATATTTATTTTATTCGCGCAATGACAAATATTTTTCTTCTACAAACTTGTAAATCCGTTCAATCGTGGAAAGGAGTTTCCATTAATTTATACGGTAACATTTTTTATTGCGATTTAAATCTCCGTTTAAACCACCATAGCTGAAGACAAAATGAATTTTTCCTTTTGATCCTCATATTCACCATTGCAAATGTCTCTTATGAAGAGTATACAAATATGTCACACTTTGTCAAAATCTTTTTGAGTTTTTAAAATGACGTCTTCTTATTACAATGGTGCATAAATCTTTTTGCTCCAAAGAAAATATTTGTATTTTTTGGTATGTCGTCATAATGCTCCTTATCGAGGCTTACCTCAAAAGAGGCCAAATCAGTTGGGACGACTAGGTTACTCGATTGAGTTGAAATCGTGAATAACCAAATACCGTAGTCACTTCATGAAAGATTTAACCTTTTTGAAGGTAAAACCATGAATGAAATGAAGAATAGTCTTCATAATAATTATAAGGGTTTTTTGATAACTACTACCTACTAAAAGCTCACTTTGAAGAACTATTACCAAATAAATTTTTCCTTAAAAACTACTACCAAACTATTTAGTCCGGGTTATTAACTCTACCAAATCTTAAAAAATGCCTAATATTAAAGTGAACAAACCATTTTGCCCTTCATTCTACCTCAAACACTCTTATTTATCTCACTCCTCATCTTATTTTCATCTTAAAACACAATTTGATCAAAGTGAATTTGGGAAAAAATAACCTTCACTTTTTTTTCAAATCCTTATAATCTAATTAAGACTAACTAACTATACTAAATTAGTTCATCTCAATCACCTATACTACCAAGATTAAAGAGGGGAACTATAAACCCTAAATTAAAACAAAAAAGTGAAACCGTAAAACCTTAATTGAAGCACATGTATTTGATAAATTATCACAAGCCGAAGCTATCAACTACAATTACCAAAAAGAGGAATTGAAACAAAGAAGAAGAAATATTATGATAATACATAACTCAAAATGTGAGATGAGAGATAGAAGAATAAGATGAGAAAGGGTGAAAGTAGAATAAAAGATATGAGGGGTAGAAAAATAAGATTAGTGGTGAACGTATATAACATAGGAAAGGGTAAAATAGGAAGACATTTTGTAACTTAAGATGAGAATTCAAAATCAATGGCTGAGATTAAGTTTTATAGGTATTTTTTAAGATTTGGTAGTGTTATCAACCCGGACCAAGTAGATTGGTAGTAGTCTTTAAGGAAAAATTTAGTTGATAGTAGTTCTTCAAAGTGAGTTTTTAGTAGGTAGTAGTTATCAAAACAACCTAATTATAATCTACTTGTCTAAGTAGAGATTCATGAAAGTGAGTGGGAGCTCTAAGAGGAATGCTTTATTCTTAATTGTTAAGAATAGAACGAGGTTCAAGAGTAGGTTGGCACAATGTTGACACAAGGCAAGGGCAGAAGGCAAGGCTATTTTGAATAGCAAAGTCAAATCCAAGCAAGGTGTCGAACCCAAATTTTGATGATTCTATTATTACAGTGTAAGATACTAGAACAGAATATGTCCCAAGTTTTCTGGAGAAATTGAGTGTACTACACCTAAAAGTACTTTCACCTATAATATCTATATGATCGGCATTTATTTTGCTAAATGCAATTGTTTGGGTATTAGATACCTATTATGGTTCTCATTAATGTATTCGATACATATAATAATGATTCGTGCGACGACTAGACATGATTAAATATCGACCCACAAGGGAAATAGAACTATTGTAGTTTTTAATTCTATAGAGACATATAAAAGTTATAATGTGCTCAAGCTAGTTTTGGATTTAGAGGTATACTTTGATAAAAGTTATTATGTACACGACCTCTAAATAAGAATATAGTATCAACTTTAGTGTACGACACAAGTGTTTCAATAGAACAAGCGTTGTATCTTTTTATGCCTATACTTCGTCAATGGTTATGCCATACCAATCAAAGGTAATTATATTCTTGACCTAAACTAGAAATTACTTGTCATATAGATTGTAAAAGGCTCAAAATTGGTGACCCAGATCTAATCTTAATTCTGGATTGTGTAGCACATTAAGAGGCTAGTATTGACTAGTATCCCTAAAGCATTTGATTTTGAATCTTATGGTGTGTGCGAATCTTGTATTCAAGGCAAGATGTTTCGTGCCTTTTTTTATTGAAAAGGAAATCGAACTAGTGAGTTATTAGCCCTATTACATAAGAGTATGTGTGGTCAAATAACAATCACAACCAGAGATGGTTATGACTACTTCACTTTATTTACCGACGATTTAAGTAGATATTGTGTTTGATTCTACTTAATGAGGTGCTAAGAGAAATCTTTGAAAGTTCAAAGAGCCTAAATGTTAATTAGTTAACCACCAAGAGTATTAGATAGAGGACTTACGACCAAATCGTAACAAGAAATATCTAATTATTGACTTTGATTTTCACCATAAGTATTGTGAAATAGTTTCACGAGTTAGCTTCTCTATCACACATTATGAGATAAGGTGTTGTTGAATAGAGAAACAGGACCTTATACGATATGATTTTGTCTTTGTCAAGTTAAACTTAGCCACTTGACTAACCTTGGACTTTTATTATTTTGTCTACTATTTTTTTCCCACCATATCAAAACACATTTAAAAAAGTCGGATTCTATTCCATATAAGATATGGATGGGTAGCGTACCTAATTTGTAAATTATCCGAATGAAACAAGTGCTCAATAATTCTACATTGACCACGAGAACAAAGCGTTTGTGGCTCGTGATAATGTCTTTCAATAAAAATACGATTATTTCTTGATAAGACAGAGTGGGAGAAAATGTTTCTAGAGTCACAAACTGAGCATATGGTCCGGAAAAGGTTTCCTCATTGGTTGTTCAGTAGTTGTTTCTACAGAACCTTAGAGGTCAGGTAGAATTTTTTTTCAATCTTTGATTGTGATGAATTCGTATTACTTTTAGAAAGTGACTCACCTGTGAATTATAAAAGACTGTTTCTAGTCCCAACTTTATGCTATGGCTTAGAGTTATGTGATTCATAGTAGACTCTGATGCGTGTATTTTATATAGACTTTCTAGTCCATTTATTGCACGCATTTCTATGTCATTTAGGTGATATTATATCACTATATGCCCCTATTTGGCTACTTTGTACTTTCATTACTATTTTTGTAGGTACAAGCTGCGTAGTAGCGGAAACCGAGCCAAAACAGTCCACTTTGCATGCATTTAGGAGAATGGAAGGAACGGAACAAAAGCTCTTGCATGGGGAAGCGTGAAACCGCTCGCAATCAAGTCCAAAGCCATGTCCAACACTGCATGATAGGCCAGAAGACCTCGATCGACTATATATTTGGTCGATCGAGGAGAGTTGAAGTGAAGAGTTACTCGATCGAGCTGTCCTGTGCTCGATCGAGTGGTAGCCGCTGAAGAGTTGCTCGATCGAGTAGAATAAGTACTCGATCGACTGATTTCCTCAAATAAAGACCTCGATCGAAGGGAATTTTCCCTCGATCGAATGGATCTTATCACGGGCCTTTAAGTCCACAGTCTAATTAGGGTTTAGAGTCGTGTTATGCATTATATAAGACTCTTATTTTCGTCATTAGGTTATGATGGGATGATCACCGATCATCACCAGTGAGCAATCATCCATTATCATTAATTAATCTTTCACCATTAGTTTCTGAACTCTCTTTAATCTTTAGTTTACATTCGGGTTTATCGACGTGGATTTATTCTTTACGCCGGATTGCTAAGTTTGTAAACTTCTTTTCTCTCTTTTATTCTTAATCTTTATTTTAGTCTTAATTACTGTTTACTCTTTTTAACTGCTGCGTTATTATTGTCTATGCTTGTTAATTACGATTTTATTATGTCTATCGTCATATGTTCAATCGTCTTTGTTAGCATCGTTAATAACATGAGTAGCTAATTCCCTTGTATGTTAGGATGAGGAAAACTGTAGTAAAGGCATGATAGGATAGATTATTTTAGTTAGTCTTGAATATGAGAATCGATCTAAGCAATTTAATTGAGGTTAGTCGAATGAGTGCACGCAGGAGACTAGCTAGGTAGTTAACCCCGACCTGGATCGAGAGATTGGAAGGGAAAGACTTGCTTAGAATTGATAGGTGACTCCTAAGAGGACGAGAGTTAATTAGGAAAATCCCTAGGGTGGTTTGAGACCGAGAGGAGAAAACCATTGCCCTTCTCATTGATAGATTGACTGACTTAGTTGACCCATAGATGTCGATATTGCAGTGGACCGAATCCTAGCATATTCTTCCTTTATCTGATTTATTTCATATTAATTTCTACCTTTATTTACCTTCCTTTAAATCTTATTTAGTTGAGCTTAAAACCATTTCAAAACCCCCTAGTTTGTGACTGGCAGATTTAGATTTCAGTTAGTTAGTTTCCTCCCTGTGGAGATCGACCCTACTTCCGCTATCTTCTTAGTTAGTAGACTTAGGCTTTTATTTTTGGTGTATAACGACACGCATCAAATTTTGGCGCCGTTGCCGGGGAGGCAATTTAATTTTCTGTTTATTTATTTTCTGCCTCGTCTTAAGGAATTTCTAATTCCTTAAGACTGTTCTTATCTTTTCTCTCTATAGTTGTGTATGCGCAGGTCCTAAAGGACTCGAGTTAGTGAAAGCTGATTCAGAGCCCGAAAGAACCTTCTTACGCAGAAAGAGAGGGTTAGATAAGACTGTTCGGGAGGAAGACTTGAGTACTTCTGACTCCGTCTTCGACAGTTTTATTTTCATGGAAGATTCGACTGTTGAGACTACCGTGACAGCGAAGATGCCTAACATTGTTAGTCACTCCGAGCCCATCGTTGCGCGTATACCCCAGGGATTGTGGAAAAAGAAGTCGGAAATTACCACAGCTGAGGGTACTTCCGCAAGTCAAAGGCCTGACGGTGGCCTTGTCACAAAACCATTTGGGTATTAGCCGGGTTTGCAACCCCGTGCAACTTGTAAAAACAATTTATTGCGTTTTCGTTAGACAATTAGACAATTAGACTATTATGATATAATCCGTAGTTTAGATGAACAATTTATTTTTCCTGCTAGAAATTTTTTTGGTATTTTTGGGTATCGTTTTGTATCGTTTTTGCAGGAAAGAGAAGCGGAAATCAATTGCCACAAGGCGAAGGAAAAACAAGACTCGATCGAGTGGCATGCAATTCGATCGAGGGGAATTCAAACGAGTAAACTGAGGGTCATCAAAAGAAGACCACTCGATCGAGTAAACCAGAACTACTCAATCGAGCAGTCCTGTCTGACAAAAGTCCTCGATCGAGTGTAATTTCTACTCGATCGAGCAAACTAACCTACCTATAGAGAAGTCTTCAATCCCCTTTCAATTTACTCGATCCCAATTCCCATTTTGTCTTTCATCTTTCGAATTTTCTGCATAATCCTACCTGCAATTCGTTTTAGTATCCAAATTAATTGTGGGCGGATGCAACTGCTTTGAAGAGGTGATGTTAGCTCCCCAGTTTGATGCTGGTTTGGGGAAGCTATCGTTTTGTGAGTTCTTCTGTTCGTTTATTTTCTCCATTCCTTGTTTATATTTCATTCCTTGTGAACATGAATTAGGTTGTTTTTTTTCCCTTTCCCTTATATGCTGTTGTGCCATAGCCAATGAGGACATTGTCTGTTTTGGTTTGGGGAGGTGTTTTACATCCTTTTGCGCCTGCATTTGCATTTGTATTGCATTCACGTTTACAATTCATGTTAATTAGAAATTTTTTTTGAAAAAATCAAAAATATCACGTTTATTTTTGCATATAGTCGAGTCGGATTGGAGTCTTGTTCGTGATGAAATTGCACTACTAGTCTATTTTATGCTATTCCTTGCACCATTCTTGACTTATTTAGTAAAATCGAAGTAGTGAACTATTGAATTTTGTCTTGGAATTTAAATTTGATTAGTAGACTTGACTCACCATTTTGGCAAACTACTTATATATTGTGAGTTTTAGAGCCTGTAAATGGTGACATCCATGACCAGTTCATCTAGGAATGAGAGTATTTACTCCCCACATCTCGTGTCATTTGCTTGTATATGAACTTTGATTTCTTATTGCCTGCACGCATTGGGTTTGTGGTCGGTATTACGTGTTTTGAGAATATTTGCATCTCCCTTTTCCTCATTTTACCTCATTAACTCCACATAAAGCCATATCTGCCTGTTGCCCTTAACTACATCCTAAACTGAGCCTACCTTTGCCAAGCTAGTTTAGTAGTCGAGGTATATTTTACAGTTGTGTCAGTTTTTGGCTCGTCTTCATTGATTGGAGTGGTTTTTTTTGTGAGAAAAAGAAGAGAAGTGCTTAATAGTGCCTCGATCGAGCAACCTTTAGCTCGATCGAGCAGATGTTGTTATTTGTTGCCTCGATTGAGTGAATTATTCTACTCAATCGAGAGGTTATTCCTCGATCAGTCAAGAAAAGAAAAGAAAGAAAATGAAAAAAAAAAATGAAAAAATATAATGAAAAAATACTTGGCTGAAGTTTTTGTTGTCTACACCTCCTACGCTTATCATTATTTTGTCGAGGTGTTTTATGGGATTTGTGATGTATATGCCTATATATGTTAAGGCATCGAGCTTAGATTTTGACAGTTGGAAGAATGGAACGAGTTCTATTGCGGTCTTGTTAGGAACTAGCTTGGCTATCTATTCACCCTCACATTTCCATTAATTATTTTGCCCCTTCTTCCCAATTAGCCTCACATATCCATACTTTTTCAAATGTTTAGCACGTGATTGTCCTTGAACGGTGGTTATGCGTGTGTACGGTGCTTGAATCATCTTTCATATTAGTTAGCAATGCATGTTGTGTCGGTCGTAGTCTAGGTGAGTGACTATATTTTCTTCTCTCTTTCTTATACATATTTACTTACCATTTGCTTGTTGAGAGAAGAGTGACCCGTGAGAGTCCGAATTTGGTTGAGTCTTGCAAGGTCGAAAGTATAATTTATTTCCAAGATTGTATAAATTCGTTCGCTTTCGTATTAAGCTTTGTAGCGATTGAATGAGTGCATTGAATGGTTTAGCATTGACTTGTAGTTAGCTCTGAGACTTACTCCATTCCCTTAGGTTTATTTTGTTCCATATAACTGCATTTAGTTTGCTTGAGGACAAGCAAAGGTTTGGTTTGGGGAAGTTTGATGCGTGTATTTTATATAGACTTTCTAGTCCATTTATTGCACGCATTTCTATGTCATTTAGGTGATATTATATCACTATATGCCCCTATTTGGCTACTTTGTACTTTCATTACTATTTTTGTAGGTACAAGCTGCGTAGTAGCGGAAACCGAGCCAAAACAGTCCACTTTGCATGCATTTAGAAGTATGGAAAGAACGGAACAGAAGCTCTTGCATGGGGAAGCGTGAAACCGCTCGCAATCAAGTCCAAAGCCATGTCCAACACTGCATGATAGGCCAGAAGACCTCGATCGACTATATATTTGGTCGATCGAGGAGAGTTGAAGTGAAGAGTTACTCGATCGAGCTGTCCTGTGCTCGATCGAGTGGTAGCCGCTGAAGCGTTGCTCGATCGAGTAGAATAAGTACTCGATCGACTGATTTCCTCAAATAAAGACCTCGATCGAAGGGTATTTTCCCTCGATCGAATGGATCTTATCACGGGCCTTTAAGTCCACAGTCTAATTAGGGTTTAGAGTCGTGTTATGCATTATATAAGACTCTTATTTTCGTCATTAGGTTATGATGGGATGATCACCGATCATCACCAGTGAGCAATCATTCATTATCATTAATTAATCTTTCACCATTAGTTTCTGAACTCTCTTTAATATTTAGCTTACATTCGGGTTTATCGACGTGGATTTATTCTTTACGCCGGATTGCTAAGTTTGTAAACTTCTTTTCTCTCTTTTATTCTTAATCTTTATTTTAGTCTTAATTACTGTTTACTCTTTTTAACTGCTGCGTTATTATTGTCTATGCTTGTTAATTACGATTTTATTATGTCTATCGTCATATGTTCAATCGTCTTTGTTAGCATCGTTAATAACATGAGTAGCTAATTACCTTGTATGTTAGGATGAGGAAAACTGTAGTAAAGGCATGTTAGGATAGATTATTTTAGTTAGTCTTGAATATTAGAATCGATCTAAGCAATTTAATTAAGATTAGTCGAATGAGTGCACGCAGGAGACTAGCTAGGTAGTTAACCCCGACCTGGATCGAGAGATTGGAAGGGAAAGACTTGCTTAGAATTGATAGGTGACTCCTAAGAGGACGAGAGTTAATTAGGAAAATCCCTAGGGTGGTTTGGGACCGAGAGGAGAAAACCATTGCCCTTCTCATTGATAGATTAACTGACTTAGTTGACCCATAGATGCCGATATTGCAATGGACCGAATCCTAGCATATTCTTCCTTTATCTGATTTATTTCATATTAATTTCTACCTTTATTTCTCTTCCTTTAAATCTTATTTAGTTTAGCTTAAAACCATTTCAAAACCCCCTAGTTTGTGACTGGCAGATTTAGATTTCAGTTAGTTAATTTCCTCCATGTGGAGATCGACCCTACTTCCGCTATCTTCTTAGTTAGTACACTTAGGCTTTTATTTTTGGTGTATAACGACACGCATCAGACTCCATGCACGATGGTCATGTATGTGACATGGTAAGTTTTACTTTAAGATGTATGACCTCTTCAGTGTAAATTAATTTTTAAGATCGAAATCTGCTTGGATGAACATTAAAATGTTTTCAGAGATAAATTGGTAGGAAATGAGTTTGCACCAATTGCAATGCTTTAATTCATTCGAAAATACTTAGCGATTACAGCATATCATAATAGTATGATGGCAATTGGATCTCAAGAACCGTCTTCTTGAATGTAATTCTAGAAGAGGTTGAATATTTGATATCTACCAAAAGGTTTATCGATCCAATCAATCCTAAGATAATGTGCAAATTTAAGAGAAATACTTAAGTAAGCAGTCAAGAGTTGGAATTAGGCTCTGTTCTTTTGGACTGAAATCGTCTGAACTGAACTGAACTGAACTTATTGGAGCTGAACTGAACTGAACTGAACTTAATGGACCTGAACTGAACTGAACTGACCTGAACTGAACTGATCTGAACAGAATTGAACTGAACTGAACTGAACTAATAAAAAAATTATGACAACAATAATACAATAATAATATTATAATAATACTAATCATTAGTAATAATAATATTATACTAATATAATATAATAATAATATAATAAGATATATAAAAATAAAGTAGTAATATAATAATAATATAATAATAATAATAGTAGTAAAATATTAATATTACTTATCTAATTATTAATAATAATATAATATAGTAATAAATAAATTAAAAATAGTAATTAAAATAAATAAGATAAGTATAATTTAATAATATAATATTATAAATAATAATAATATATTAAACATTAGTATAATACTATATTAATATAATATAATAATATTATAAAATATTAATATAAATGATAACATTATTAGTAATAATATAATATAGTAATAAATATATTAATAAAAGTATCTAAAGAATTAATAAGATAAGTATAATATAATAATATAAATGATATAAATACTAATAATAGTAAATATAAATAATCATACTAATAATAATAAAATATTAAATATAATATAATAATAAATGTTAGTAATACTAATATTTCCATTAATTAATCGTAATAATATACTAATAAATAAATATATTAAATAAAAATATAATAATAAAAATAAAAATTATAATAATAAATAATAGTAATATAATAAATTTTAAAAAATATATTAAAATAATAATAAAAATTAATTAATATAATAATAACAATGATAATAGTAAGAATAATAATAATAATGTTGAAATAGAGTAAGCTGAGCTGAACTGAACTGAACTGAACTGAACTGAACTGAACTGAACTGAACTTAATAGAGCTGAACTGAACTGAACTGAACTTATTAGAGCTGGACTGAACTGAACTGAACTTATAAGAGCTGAAATTGAGTCCAAAAGAACAGGGCCTTAGTGTGTCAATCATGTCATAAAGCATTTCTGGATATCTCAAGGAATTATGTTTATACATGAAGTTTAGTGGGAGTAATGTGGTTTTCATCAGTCTTATATGTGGAGACATATTGATTATTTTAGATGATGGAAGATTTTGGAAAAGTAGAATACATCTCTTAGATATCTGGATTTATGGAGATAAATCTAAGAGGGTATTAGCATTAAGTCAAAATTCTTATATTGATAAGATCTTTGACTAGTTCAAGGAAGTTGAACACATAATAATTGATTTCTTTTGCTTCCGCTGCGGGATAAATTATATACGCTGTAATGTATGCTCAATCCGACATTTCGCATGCTTTGAGCATGACGAGGTGTTTGCAATCAAATCCAAGTGAGAGTCACTTGATAGGCATAAAGATCATCCTTAAGTACTTGCGAAGGACTAAAGATATATTCCATATGTTTGGAGTTTACAGTGAGTTGCGTGTAAAGGGTTACACAAACTTCAGTTTCCAAACTGATCAAGGTGATTTGAAATCACGAAATGGCTGAGTTTTATCGACGATTTATCTGTTGGAAGAGTACCAAGCAGAAAGGACTATTGAAAAGGTTTCAAGTAGGAGTGACATTTCCAAATTCAAATGTCATGTATCCGCTGGAAGTGTTCCAGGAAGTTTATCATTGCAGATTTCACAATGGAAATGGAGTACATTGCATCATTTGATGATGCACATGAAAGTAGTATGGATTTGACAGTATTGGAGGGACTAGGCGTAGTTCCTATACTTGTATATCCTATCTCATGATACTGGTAAAACAGTGGGAACTACCTTTAGGCCAAGGGGCCTAAGTCTAGATTCAAACCTAGACACGTACTTAGAAAGTTTTATGTAATATGGGATTACGTAGACAAAGGAAAATAGCAATCTTCATGCTGATCCTACCAATGTTGAGTTGATGGACATGGAGTACCAGGCACTCTCTAGCTATTTATTGCTTAAACAGTCAAAAGAGGAGTTCTTGAGACAAAAATCCAAGTGTGTATGGGCTAAGGATGGGGACACTAATACTGCTATCTTTCACAAAGCTATTAAGAAGAGACAAATTCAAAATAAAGTGCTTAGAGTTGTAGGCCTGGATGGTGTCACTTACAAGAAACCTGAGGACATTATTCAGGCTTTTGAAGATTATTATAAGGAGCTGTTGGGTTCTGCTGGTTCTTGTTCTGACTTTAATCCTCAGATTATGGGGAATGGCCCTAAAATTAAGGTAGAGGACTGGTCTATGTTATGTCAGGTTCCTTCTGATGAAGAAATTAGAGACACAATTTTCTCTATTTCATGGGATAAAAGCCCTGGACCTGATGGATATAGTAGTTGCTTTTTTAGAACTACTTGGGATATCATTAAGCAGGAGGTTTGTGCTGCTATCAAAGATTTTTTCTTACATGGCAGATTGCTTAAACAATTGAATTGTACTAATATTGTGCTGATTCCCAAGTCTGAGAACCCTATTTCTGTTAAGGACTTTAGACCAATTGCTTGTTGCAATACTCTTTATAAAATCATTTCAAAACTGCTTTGTAATAGAGTAGCTCGAGTTCTACCTGATGTGATTAATCCTGCACAAGCTGCTTTTGTTAAAGGGAGAAGTATTATGGGGAATATTTTGATCAGTCAGGACTTGGTTAGGCTTTATGCTAACAAGTCTGCTTCTCCTAGATGTATTATTAAGGTTGATTTGAGGAAAGCATATGATTCTATTGAGTGGAAGTTTGTTTATCAGGTATTATGCTCTCTAAATTTTCCTGATCATTTAGTTAAGCTGGTTATGGAGTGTATTTGCACAACTTCTTATTCTTTGGTTATCAATGGCACTCCTCATGGGTTTTTCAAAGGCCAAAAAGGTCTTCGTCAAGGAGATCCTTTGTCTCCCCTGCTGTTCACTTTATGTATGGAATATTTGAGTAGGATTATGAAGGTGGTTAGTGACATTAAGGGCTTCAAATTTCATCACTTATGCAAAAGGTTTGAGGCTTAATCATTTGTTATTTGCTGATGATCTCCTCATCTTTTGTAAGGGTGATTTGAGATCCATTTTTCTTATTGTGGAGGGTTTTAACTTCTTCTCTAGAGCTTCTGGTTTGCACATTAATAGTGACAAATCTGATTTGATTGTGAATGGAATGAGCACTGAGGCTGAGGATGCAATTTTTGCTCATACTGGCTTCAAAAAAGGTACACTTCCATTCAAGTATCTTGGAGTCACTATTTCTCACAAAAGACTGTCAAAAACTGATTGTAACATCTTAGTTGAGAAGATGATTACAAGGATAAGAGGTTGGAATAAGAGAAAAATTGCTTATACTGGTAGATTAACTCTGGTTAAAGCTGTTCTTAGTACCATTCATAATTATTGGGCTCAAATGTTTGTTCTTCCATGTGGAGTTATGAATAAACTCAAGGCCCTCTGTAGGAACTTCCTATGGGAGGGTGATGAGGGGTATTCTAAAGCTCTTTTGGTTGCTTGGTCAGTGTTATGCAAAGGCAAGGATACTGGAGGGCTGGGTTTGGTAGATAGCAAGGTCTGGAATTATGCTGCAGTAGGAAAGCTTGTGTGGTGGATTGTCATTAAGAAGGATTTGCTTTGGATCAAGTGGATTGATAAAATTTATCTTAAAGGAAGGGACTGGCAGAGTTATTCCCCTAGTAATTATAGTTCTTGGGCATGGAGGAAGATCTGTGCAGTTAAAACAATGTTTCAAGATGCTTTGGTTAATGGGAATTGGATGGCTTCTGATGATCATTATACCATTTCAAAAGGCTACTCATGGAAAACTGGGGCAGAGCTTAAGGTGGGATGGTGCAGGGTGGTATGGAACAGGCTTAATGTTCCAAGACACTGTTTCATTAACTGGCTGGTATGGCAAGGTAGATTGTTGACGTTGGATAGATTGGCAGGAATGGGCATTGCTGAGCATGTTGATTGTTTTCTTTGTGGAGTTGCTATAGAGACTCACTCTCATCTGTTTCAGGATTGCTATTTTACAAAGTGCTGCTTTGGTTTGATTCAAGATTGGTTACAGATAGATTTAAGCTGCTGTTTCACTTCTATCAGACTGCTGAGGATCAAAGCTGAGTCTGGTTTTCAGAGGAAGGTTATGTGGGCGGTGATCAATGCAATTTATTATGGAATTTGGCGAGCTAGGAATATTTGTAGGCTTGATAAATATTGTATGCTTCCTAGTAAAATTGTTGAGCAAGTTAGAATGGACATAAGGCTAAGGCTGATGAATGTTAATTTAGGGCAACTTAGACTAAGTGATAAAAGGTGGTGTATGGTGAAGGGTTTAATGTAAGGGTATTTGGATAGTTTAGATGATAGTTGGTATGAGGCTATGCTAACAATTTTGTAATGTGTGCCTAAGGCAATTTTATTAATATTAATTACATTGATACCAAAAAAACAAAAAAGAAAATAGCAATCAGAATTGGGAAAGATGCAAGTATTGCTGATCCATTAGCCATGCCTTTTGCAGGCTGAACATGATAGTCATGTCATTTCAATGGGGATTGAAACATGTACCTGAATTGTTGAAGATTATGGGATATGAAATTATTGATAGCGTATCAATTTTTCCATATATTTGATAATCGCATTCATTATTAGAGTTTCATTAAAAACTCCTTTATTTAGTTTGACTAAATTTTAATACTTTGTTTATCCGAATTGGTTTAAATAAAAGTTAAACCCAATTCAAGTGAACATGATGAACTTAGTGCTTTGTCCCTAGTCACTCTTTGAGGTGACGTCTCGAAGTGACTAGACTGTAAGTCGACCGATGGTTGGTTCAGCACCATGGGGTCTTGGAGATGACTGTTCGTTTACATAGACAGACTGTGGAGACACTTTGTCGGGCAGTGACCATAATAAAGTCCCTTATCAAAACTGTTGAAGCCCGGTCGTGGCGGGGATTTCTATTTTATTCCTATGAGTCGATTCTTTAGACTGGCGACCATTTACCTAAGTCGGTGTAGTTTCCGATTGACTTTGGTCTTTGTCCTAGGTTGTGCCGTGAAAGGAGGCCAATGGACATCTTCTGGGTCATGGTGATCTGCATTATACATTGTAAGATGGGTCAACAGGAATTGTCCACCCACGTTGGGTATTAACATCTTCGGGCCATTTGAGGAGTAGTGACTAGAAATGCGTGGCCGCGCTCGGAAGTGATCTCTGGTAGACTTTTCCGGTCAAACACTTACTCTCCAGATCAAGAAAACCACTCAATATATAAATATTAAATCACAAGTGCGACCTGAAAGACACCTTGTGATGAGTGGAAGGATGTGACGCAAAAGTGACAAGAGAATCGGTAGCACACAACTTGTCAAGACAAGTGGGAGATATTGTAGGAGGAGGAGTCCTCCGCAATAGTGTTGCTACATGCACAACTTGTATAAGACAAGTGGGAGATTGTTGGAGTAAGTGTCCTCCACAATAAAGCATTTATATAATAAATATCATTTGGAATATACGTGGTATGATTAGTATATTTTGATACTCCACTTCAGTTGATTATCGTAAATCGATAACGCTCAGCCTACTAGAGTTAGACGTTATTATCGTATGACGGCGGTGATCAACTAATCCCTTTCGGTCACACCAATAGGATCAAACCCAAATAGTAGAACTAATTATTTGTATATGATACAGTTAATTAGCACATTACATATATTTGATATGTACGTTTAGCTATGAGAATTAATTGTTAGAAATTGAGTTTGGAAGTCAAATTCAATTAAGCATTATTATTCAATTATGCGATAATTGACTAACAAATTTATATCGTATTTTAATATGATTAAATAAAATATAGTTTAGTAATTAATCGTTAATTTACTAAATTAGTAGATTTTTTTTATATATAATTTAAGGTAGAGGTAATTAGTTAATTATAATTACAAGGCGTTGTAAAATAAATTAACTAGGAATTATGGGACCCATTATATATGGATATAATCGTAAAATATCACTTAAAAGATAAGTATATAATATTTATTAATTTGAGTCATATAATTGTTATATGATCAAATTAACACTTAATTATACAAGATAATTAAGCATATGATTAATAAGTATTTGTGGGACAAATATCAAAAATCAAAATGGTCCATATTGGACACATGTGGACCGGTTTTAGCTAATAGAAAACAATTATGTTTATTCTCTACTAAATCCACACTCCACCATATGATTATGATAAGTATGACACATGATCATTATCATTATACAATCACATACTCTACCATTTTGCATGTGAATAAAATAAGAAGAAAATCACCCACTTTTGGGTTTAGTGGTGCCGGCCAAATGCCTTTAAAAGGAGCATTTGTTGCTCATTTTTCCACTTCACTTAATTCTTCATTTTTATTCACATGTTCTCACTAAAACCTCCTACATCTCTCTAAAATTCTCATAAACACTAATATTCTCTAAGTATTATTAGAGTAGTAATACAATAATATTAGTAGTATTTTTCTTACTTATTATCTAGGTAATAATAAGCTAAGATTATTTGGGTGGATTCTTGGGTGCAACAAGAAGGAGGCCTTCTACTTTGGAGGTTGGTTTATGTTGGATCATCCACTAATTAAATGCTCAAGAACAATAAGAAGGAGTTCGTATTGTGCCCATATTTAACCGAAAATTTCTCATTGTAAGGAAATTTCATCTTATCTTTATTTTTATGGTTTTATATTTGCATGCATGATAACTACATCCTAAATCATTAAGTTAATGTAATTTAATGAACTAATTAGAGGAGTATAATTAGAGGTCTAGGAATTTCAGGGGCGTCCCTGTCTCCCATAGAAATTTCAGGGACTCAAAGGCATGAACTAGCATATCTCATATGGGTTCTAATTTTGTGGGATTTGAGATTGTTCGGGAAGTGAAAAATAAGATTCTCCATGAGAATTCTAATTGTAGTAGTTTGGACAAAACCCGTTTGTATAAAGATGTTCTTGAACCTCAATGTTATGTAGAGATTTCATGTTTTCGCATTTAATACAAGGACACCTAAGTTTGTTGACTACTAAATCATACTCATCTTGTTGTTTAGCAAATTCAATAAACTCGGCAACCCCCTTTATAAATCTAGCGGTAGGACGTCTTTTGTTATCAAGTCTTTCTTCGTACATCCATGTACGTTCCAATCTCTTCATTTTAATCTAAACATTAACCCACACAACAATAATTACAAATTAAAAGATAATACTACTAACTAACTAACATATAACATCACCTTAATGAGTGAAGAATACTAGCAAAACTAACAACACTAACACTAACATAACCATTATCATCATTATCAAAACCTAAATACTAACACTAACACTAATCAAAATTACAAATACTAACAAAAAAATACTAACACTAACACTAACCATTATCATCATTATCAAAGCCCAATACTAACAACACTAACACTAATCAAAATTGCAAATACTAACAAAAACAATACTATCAACACTAACACTAACCATTATATCATTATCAAAAATCCAATACTAACAACACTAACAATAATCAAAATTACAAATACTAACAAAAACAATACTAACAACACTAACACTAACCATTATCAAAAACCCCCCCAATTAATCTAAGGATTGAAATTACACCAAACATATAACATCACCTTAGTCTCAATTACACCAAATCCAAATAAAATAACATCTAAAAACTAATAATCATCACAAATGTTTATATAAACATATAAAATCAACTTAATACTAGTAGAAATCACAAGTTAAACAAACTAACTAAATTAATCTATGGATTGAAATTACAACAAATATATTATACCTTTAACAATTAGAACAAACAAAGCAACACAAGAGGAAGAAGAGGACAAAGATCCGGTCGTGGTGGTCGAAGTGGTGGTTGCCGGAGTGGAGTATTGGTGGTGTCGGATTTTAGGAATATGGAGGAATGGTGTTTTTTAGAATTAGTAAAGTAACGCTACGACTGATTCGTGTTTCCGGAATATAAACCAATTTGGCGACTAAAATTGGTAAGCGGTCGCCAAATGGCCTATTCAGTTGCCAAATTGGCGACTGCAATTGGTCGCCCATGTTTTTTTCCAAAAAATTTGAAGACTACTTCAGTCGCCAAATTGGCAACTACTTTCAGTCGCTCGAGTCTTTTTTCAGTCGCCAATTTGGCGACTACTGTAATCAGTCGCCTTAAACCAGAATTCTTGTAGTGAAATATTGTTTTAGAGAGCTCTTAAAATTTTATATTAATTATGAAAATAATATGATTAGATTCGTGGTAAAAAAAATGCTATTATTACAGTATAGAGTCTCATATTTTTTTAATTTTTTTTTTTGCAAGAATGCATAGTCCATATTATTCATCCATAAAGGGAAAAATATAGGACAAGGATCATTACAAAGAAATAACCACTATATCAAAACCTTATGTTTGGAATCCATTAAGACTATGTATTCCTTTCCTGCCAGATATGGAAACAAGAAGTAGCAAGACAGCTGTAGAACCAGCCACTCTTCCAATGCCTGCAATGAGACTTGTTAATACTCCAATTGAGTTCCTGCTTGCAGTTGTATGTTCTATGTCCAATGTTGAGCCAAGTAGTAACTCCATCCCAGACCTCCCTTGAGAAAGAACAATTAAAGAAGAGATGAGATTGGCATCACATTGTCAGACTTGCAAAGGATGCATCTATTGATGATCAACATACCTTTAAGAGCCAAGTTATCCAAGGAAGCTAGTCTATTCTGCATAGCAAGAGAAGTGGTGCTCTGTGTCGCCAGGGACAATGAAGTTTGTACTGATAATAGAGACCCAAGGCAGTTGCTGCCTCTTAGCTCTAAACCAGTGATAGGCTTTGTTAATGCTGAACTTACCCTGGAGGGTCCAGGAGGAAACAAGAGATCCAGCAAGACTAGGATTAATAGCTTGAAAAAGGATCTCATCTTTGACTTTGAGAATGCTTCAGAAATTCTCAGAGTGATGGTCCTTGCAATCAGTCTCCCAAATAGAAGAAGTTTGGAGATGATAGGCTTTATGCAAAGCAGACCAGAGGTTATCTTGATTATTCTGGAGCATCCATATCCATTTGGACATAACTGCTTTATTCTAGGAGAGTAACTCTTTAATATCAAATCCCCAATCCTCCAAATGTGAACAAAGACCTTTCCAGTTTAGAAAGACAAGTTTATGCTTATCAGCCTCAGAGTTCCAGAAGAAATCCCTGCACATCTTAGTGATGATCTTAGAAATGTTCATAGGAAAAAGAATATTGGCACACCAGAAGTTTGTAAGACCAAATAATTGACTTTAACAACTGGATTTTGCCAGCATAGGAGAAATGTTTAGTAGACCAGTGTTGTTTATGATGCTGAATCTTAGTAATAAGAGCCTCATAAGTATCAACTTGGAGTCTAGCAGTATTTAGAAGAAGTCCAAGATACCTAAAAATAAACTTCCCTTCAGAGAAACCAGTAACATCCAGGATTTACTCTCTGACTATAGGGGAGACACCTCCAAAATAGATATCAGATTTGTGAGTGTTAGCATGTAGACCAGACCACTTGGAAAATTTAGAGAGAGTACTAAGAGCAGCTTTAGCAGAGGGAACATCACCTCTGATGAAGATCATTAGATCATCAGCAAAGAGAAAGTGAGTAAGCCTAATCCTGGAGCACTTAGGGTGATAAGACACCTCGGATTGAGTGCAGATCTTTCTCAGGTATCTAGAGAGTATCTCCATACTCATGACAAACAGATAGGGGGAAAGAGGATCTCCTTGTTTCAGGCCACTTTCTCCCTTAAAGAAACCATGATTAGAGCCATTAAGTCTGATAGAAAACCACGACCTGCTAATACATCCCATTATCCATGCAGTGAAGATGACAGGGAAACCAAGAGCATCAAGCATGTTGTGGACAAAGTCCCATTGAAAGGAATCAAAGGCTTTCCTAATGTCCACCTTAATAAGACATCTAGGAGAAAAAAACTTTATATCATAACCCTTAACCAGAGCCTGTGACATCATGATGTTTTCATGGATATTCCTCCCTTTTATGAAGGCAGCCTGTTCTGGTCCAATTATCTTAGGAAGAATATCCTGCAATCGATTAGACAGGATTTTGCTAATGGTTTTGTAAAAAATTTTACAATAGGAAATAGGCCTAAAATCCATAACAGTATAGAGTCTCATATTATTTGCACATACTTGGTGTAATTCTTAGTATGTTATTTATCACACATTGAAAAATAATGTAGGTATGGTGAATATATTAATACCTATAAATAGTAGAATTGCCCCATATCGTACAATTGTCATAAGCTGGGGTGATCAACCTAAAGTCTTTTGAATCTTTTAAGCATTGTCTTAGAGAGCTTACTTCTTAGGTACCTTGGATCTTTTGTTTTTGTGAATGTATCAATCAAAAGATATTGTAAACCTATTAAATGATTTGAACGGGAGGGTCATGTTAATATTTTTCAGGTCATAATATAGATCAAATATAACTTGAGTCCTGACCAGATTGGTAAAATATGTTTAAAATAGAAGTTGATTCAATATATAAATATTATTTTCTTAAAAACTACGGAAGTATATTTTATTATAGTCTTAAAATTTCAAAGTTTATTTTTATAAGTTAATTGTTATAGGAAAGTTAAGAAATGACATTAACGTAAATTCGTGCATCGCACGGGCATAAAATGTAGTATCCTTAAAAGGGGTATAAAAGTCATCCTCAAAACAAGGGTTAAAGCATCAACCTCCTCACAAGGTTTCTCCACTTCAATCTCAAGCCTATCCTTCAAGTTATCCACATTATCCTCAAATTTTTCAAATTCCTCAACTTCCACAACATTTTCACTTGCAATCTTACCACCATCACTATCATCATTAAGAGAGGGGTGGGAGTTCCAATTTCCTCAAGCACAAATTTTTCATCATAACCCATATCAATTAGAGTAAGAGTCACACCCACAATCCCACATACTCCTCATCAGAAGGTTCATCAACAACCTCAAACTCATCATTTCCATCATCACTAGCCAAGAAAGGAAAATGGTTAACTTCATGACTCTCGAGCGCAAACAACTTAAATAGGTCAAATTTTTCACCAACCGACTTACAAGAAAAGCTTACTTCAAAAATTAAGTCGATTAATATCTTAATTTGGTCATTTAAGCCCTTGTTCATGGTTAAGTACAATGTCTTTTCACTAAAGTAATTACGCCTTAAAGTGTTAAGATATTGTTTAAACCGAGTCATGTAAGCTCCAAATTCCTCATCCGCCCTGTGGGGAAAGTCAAGGCTAAGCGAACTTCTACCAAGATAGTTCCGCAAGTTTTTATTCACAATACATTCCATATTTTGACCAACACTCTCAACGTTCTCACCAAAGACTCCTCCATTCACACCATTTGCTTGACAATTAGCAACATAATAATCCATATTACTCATATCATCTTTCACTTGAGACTCAAGATGAAGAGCACGAGTGATCAAAGAAGGGTTATCATATGATATGTGTTTTTGTTGGGTGTAATCACAAGATTTATCAAAAAAGTGTTGATGGCATCACATTCACATTCAAATTATCATTCAAAAAATCATTAAAATGCAAATTACCATGATAAGACGACTCTTGTTTGGGGAAGTCACTTAGCCAAGGTGAGCAAGTGCTGGATGGTTGCATGCTATTATCATAGTTGCACATGTAAGGGTCCATATGAGTTTGGTAAAATTAAGACGGACACATACCGAATGAATGAGCAAAGTTACCACATGACCCATGTTGAACATTACACATATTCATTTGTGATGAACGGCACATGTCACAAGTATGTCCAAAATGAAGGGATTCGTAAGTACTTAAAACGATTTTAACATTAAATCTCCAGGACCATATGCATGTTAGAAATCAGAATTAAACATAAAAGTAAAAGAGTACTCGAATTACCTCGCAACGGAATAAATCCGTGAGCACTAAAATCCAAAAATATAAGAAAATAAGAACCAGATCTGAATAACCCAACCGCTACAAATAAATAAGAGCACCTCAAACGTGGTACCTCCACTAGTATCCACACGTACGAATAGGAGATGCGATTTGTATGCTAGTACATAGTAAAGTTTATTATTTCTCACATAGTGAATAGATTGAAGAAATTGACTCCCTTATATCTGTATATCTAGGGAGGTAAAGACCCAGTTTTCTAATTAAACCCTTACCGTAGGCTTAATCTAATTAGAGCCATATTTCCATATTTTCATCCGACTGTAAATAGGAAATATCGTATTCATCTTGTGTGTGACCCAAGGGGCCCGTTTAATTCTACATGAGTCATAAACAATTTAATATTTGGTCCGTAAACGGCCTCTAGCAAATTGTTACGGTTACATAGAATATAAACCGGGTTACCTTAGTTGAACGCATGACATATATCCAACAGTCTCCTACTTGTACTGTGTCCAATTAAACATGTCTCTTTGCTTCTATTATTCCAATCAAGACTAAGGTAGGAAAAGTGTCAACCATATATGTCCCAATCATTTTTCTCGAATCTCAGAGTTGAATTGTTAAAGAAGACGTTTCACAATCACCTCGTCTGAGCGCAACCATGCATTTTACAATTCACACTCTTCAAGAGGCAGAAGCAATAAACTTCCTTTTGTGAGGAAGGCACAAATCCCATCTTGTTTAACTACATCCCATCACATGGTGCATAATAAATACAAGCATTGCCTTTATAGCCACGTACCAGTCACGGTTGACGTTTGACAATGTCAAAACAAACTAGTTAGCATGTATAGAATAGTGAAACCTCAGGTATAAAGACTGTATATATACTACAAACTAGTGATAAGAAACTTTTTTGATACTAAGCGAATCCTTAGTAAAGTTCTTAACAGGTATGTCTAAAACATGTTCTCGAACACGTACCCATATGCCTGTTTTGATATCTCAATATCTATGACTTATAAAACGTAGTCATCAACCAGCTCATATACTAATCCTTTTAGGCATTCAAGTGTTCCAATTTAATGCCCTGGTTAGAGACTTATAGAATACATCATCCAAATAGAGTTCCAAAACTAAGTTACGTACTTAGTGATCTATTTAATCAATGTACTCTATTGTGGAACAATAACTCAATTAAACAATAAAATAAAATAAATAAATAAATATTAATTTTATTGAATAAGAGAAGTAAATGTTACTTATAACAAATTAAACATGTCAAATAAAGTCCCACTAAAATAAAGACCTAATAAAATGACTAAGACAACTCGCTAATGCATCTTAGACCAACAACAACTCTATGACTTTCATGTTTATGCTGCGGGAGAGGCTTTGTTAAGGTATCTGCAACATTCGCATTAGTCGTTACTCTACATATCTTCGCATCACCTCTATCAATGATTTCTCGAATAAGGTGATATCTTCTAAGTATGTGCTTGTATTTTTGATGTGACCTCGGTTCCTTGGCTTGCGCAATAGCACCATTATTATCACAATAATGGTCTCTTGAGCTAGAAATGCTAGCAATCACTCCGAGTTTAGAGAAAAATTTATGAACCCAAATAGCTTTCTTTGTTGCTTCTGAAGCATCAACATACTCAACCTTTGTTGTAGGATCAGCCACAGTGTCCTGTTTGAAACTTTTTCAACTAACATCTCCAACATTTAGCAAAAACACATTTCCAGATTGAGATCGAGAATCATCTCTATTAATCTCGAAACTAGCATCGGTGTTGTAATACTCCGTATTCTCTTAGCTTGGTACTCGATCGAGTAGAGTTTACTCGGTCGAATAGGTGGTGAGTGTTGCTTAGGCAGGCTACTGCCTTGGTGGCAGATGGTCGAGTGTGTGGTATGTGCTCGACCGAGTACACGGTCGAGTGGTCCTTGTACTCGACAAAGTGCATATGTAACACCCTCATCTATCAAAGTGTCTTACCAAGGCCTACCTTAACAAATGGGAGTGCTACCATCTCGATTGCCCGAGGTAACACATATCAAATACACTATAATGAAAAAATATTTATTAGGGTTATTTGATAAGAATATTCTGAACTATTACTGGCCTGCTCAAAATAAGCCAAGCCAACCATTATCTCACATTAATCTAACTTATGCGTTCATTCATCTTACAATGCCTCAAGTGAAGGGCAACCTGTTCAGCAAGTCACCCTTTCATCTTTGAGTCATTTAAACCATCAGTTTACTTTTGTTTTCTTTTAACTTTCTTAACATTCTCATCCTATCTTCATCGCCATTTACTCACCTCCATTGTTGATCCTTCAATCTTCTATATCCTTCACTATTCTTCATCATCTTCATTTTTTTCGTAAGTGTTCCTAAGTCAATGGATAAGGTTATTTTGTCACCGTATTTTGATAATTTTGGTAGCGGGTTTTACAAAACATTATGAATTCTAATCTTAGATTACTCTTTTACTCTGTCCATGTAATCTATCATTTTATTCTATTATTTATGAAATCAAAGCACATAGGATGTACATATGTATACATGTGCTCCATGGTCTAGCATGTTGGTTTTGGTGGTGAACTGGCACTCAGTCCTTCAATATCTTTGAACACTGAGTCATTCAAAAAAGCTGCATCAGGGACAATTATAAGTTTGGAAAAATCAAATTCTGAGTGTTGCTCAAAGTCCAATTAATAATGATATAAACAGACACAAAATAATAAAAATTTAATCTCAGAATTAATCCGAGTGGTTGGGTCTCTTTTAACAGACCGAGTGATCGACTACCTCTTATGGCTTCATGATAAAGAATTTACCTCCATCATCATCAGTCATCACACCTTTTGAACCCGTAAACTACGTAAAAGAAGACAAATCAATCTCAGAATTGTCAGCTGATGCATCAACATTACAATTTATAAAGACCCAATGAAGAATGTAATATGGCACAACTTCGAGAGACTCGGGTGTTGTTTTCGACTTCTTTTTTAGAGGTTTTCCATGAAAAAAAGTATATAGATCAAATTTGGGCATATGAAACGAGGAAGAAAAAACGAGATTGGAGGAATAGTTTTTATAAAGAAAAGAAGAAAATGACGATTAAGAAGATAATAAATATTAAAAAGAACGAAGATGAAGATTAAGAAGATGAATGGAGTATTATATAAAGAAGGGAAATGAAGGTAACCTAAAAAAATAGTTTGGATTAATATGGGATAATGACTAGTTTGAGTTATTTTGAGCAGATCAGTAATAGTTTGGATTATTTTAATCAATCAACCCTATTTATTAAAGTAATGTTTAAAGTGATTAACAATATCCAAATTCCAAAGTAATACAACTGATTCAAATCCAAATTAGAAAATCAAACTAAATGTCTAAAATCTAAGACTCGGGGGAAGTTATAAAATCACCATCACGCAGCAACCCTAACTGACCCCAAAGCATGCTCATAAAGGTTATCTGCTAACTCCTACTCACTATTCTCCAATAAATAATGACAGCAGTTTTAGAAAACGAAGAAGGGGTTAGTTAAATCATACATCAATAACATCAATACATACATCAACAACACAATCATAACAAAAGATCAATATCATCTACAAATTCCGGTAACTGAGTTCTCGTCAAAACAGTAACCCTTGCAGGTGCCTGACTGCAGACTGCAGACCTGGACAACGTATCTCCTACCGTATTCCCATCATAATAGGTAATCCCTCACGATGCCAGACCGCAACACTTGACATCAAAATTCTCGCTCATCGCAACGAGCGTTCTTAGCTCATTAATGTGCACATCCCCCTTGTGATGGGAGTCACAAGAGGCGAAACTCGGGTTGTGAAACCATCTCCCGTCAATGGTCCACCAATATTGATCAAGTCACAACACAATCACAATCATCATCGATCATCACAACAATCATCACAATTATCATCACAATAACCAACAAGTAATCAACATATAACTGTACTGAGTAGGGAAAACCCTGCCTTTAGCAATAATCTGATCACAAGTATTCACATGTTCATCCATCACAAATGAATCACCTACATAACAAAATTATGTATGATTAGTACATATATCCAATCATCTAAACATGCAGATAAACTAGACTCACCATGACCTATATCGTAACCTCAACTTAAGAACCAAACTTGACTTTCCCTTACTTTTCAGCACACGACACCTTGATAATAAAATGCATAACTAGTTCCATAATTATCTAATCCATAGAAGGCCAAGTGGTTTACAATCCTATGACTCTTATATACAACTCTTATTGGAATACCTATTTTCAAATTACGAACCTATCATGACTCGAAAGACAGATTTATCACAGCTGACAAAACCTGTTGCATAAAATGGAGCGATTCATAAAATAGGTTTAAAACATCCTTTTGGAGAAATTCTAATGTCTATCATCATCTAAATTCTTCAAAGATAATGTGTGAAAAAGACCCAGAAGCTTTTCTCATGAGCTTAGTAGATTCGCATTATTCTGGATAGATGTTCATAAATAAATCACATAGGACAAACTACAAAACCTTTGGCTACTAAATTTCATATTCATAAACTAGGATTAAAATAAATGATAGTCTCTTTTCAAACGTTTCGAATATAAAGTATTTAAGATAACAACAATTATTGAACAAGATGACCTAACGAATCCGTAAATTGCTGTAACAATCAAATCATTCTAACCCTAATAAATAATGATAATGCACGACTCATACTTGACATTCCAAGGCTCTACAAGATGATTAATGAAAATAAGGATATGAATAACTTACAATGAAAGAACTAAATCGATTGTAAGATGAAAGCCCTAATTTGCTAGAATCAAAATCCTTCGTTATCTCTCTTAGATGATTAGGAATATGGAGGAAAAGATGAGAGGAAGTTTAGAAATGTTTTAGGGTTTGTAAACTTATTAGTAAAAACTTAGAATAATATATATACTACTTCTCCTTCTAAACACAACTAAATGAACCGACGAATATACACGGAACGGTCCACTCGGTCGAGTAACACGACTTAGTCGACCGAGTACCACACTAAAGTACGGAGTATTACAGTCTTTCCCCCTTCAAATGAACTTTGCCCTCAAAGTTTGCACCTATATATACATAGCACATAGCTCCTTTCTCAAACAACGATAATATCAACAACGCAATCCATGATATCGGAACCATAACACAACTTACCAAGATCCATGATATAATCAAATGCCATAAGATTAATCCAACTGATTCACTACTAATGATAAAGTACTACAACCATCATTAGGAACACATATTATTACACTTACTAATATCTCACATTACCAACACTATAACATTACCAACATCGCCTTGCCACTATACCATGCACTAATAAATCCACTTATATTACACTTCCCTATGCTACTAACAACATGAACTAACAACTTGAAATATTACAGTCTACCTCCCTTAAAATGAACTTCGTCTCCGAAGTTCGCTCACGCTCAAAACCTACTAGTACTCACTTATATCTTTATTCTATAATTCCATACATTTCAAATAATCTATACCGATCATGATCAAATAAGTAAAACCACAAATACCACCAGTATTTTAACGCTATCAACATTTAATTCACCACTAAGACCCATTAACATGCCAAATATACTTCAATAACACAAATTAATAATCGACACATACCAAACAATGCCAAAATATACCTCAAAATATAAAGTTATCACCGCGGTATGACGTTCTACCCCTCTTAAGACAATTGTTACGTCCTCGTAACCCAACAACTACTAGATCTTTAACTATATATTTTGTTATTACTATCATGTCTCACTAATAACCGGTTATCACCTTAGCATCAATATCGACAACTAAACTGGTATCCAATACTCTTACGCATAAGTACAATACCTTCCAATCCTTCTCAACACCACCTAAGGCTAGCCAGAGAATCCGCAACATAATCCATTTAATTAATCCTTCGATGTTATCACATAACACCATATTCTGTGATTATTCGTACTACAAGACACACGAACAAGCATCTACATGTAACAATAATGGTGCGATCCCTCAAAATTATCACGCAACTAATGAGATCCTCAAAATTCTTAATCGCTAATAAACTCATCCCAAACAAGTTTCTAAAATACTTAAAAAATTATGTCCCTTTACTACAATTCTATAAAAACATGATAACACAACAATGTAGCTGAAATCTCTCATCCTTTACATACTCTATAATTACCCAACTTGATTTCTCAAAACTAATGCTCGATACGACCATATCAACATTCTCTGTAAAACCTTATACATACTTGGGCCCAATATACTAGTACAACACCCTTGAGAGAGGATAATAATCATTTTACCACTTGGCTACTATCTATTACACATCTCTAATTCTACCATATCATAACACTATGCCGAACATTGATACCACACACTAGAATTTGACGACAATCTTATAGATAACGCTACATACGACTATTCACATAAATAAAACCTCTCGCATAGTAATGCATACCGCATAAAAAGAATTTCCTTACACGAGTCACCCCTTAGATGATTGTCCAAACCATAACCGCTCCCATCAAATTTTTCCAAGCATTATCTTTTAACACAAAACTATAATCACCCATTGTAAGATAACTAATGATATATCTTAAATCCATTGATCATTAAAAAAAATTATTCACTCTCTCATTCTAAAACACTACTACTTTCCTTTAACTATTTCCTGTCAACTGATAATATTAGTATCAACTGAAATTAGAACATCTGACGCCCTTCCGTCACACATTCAACTCAAACAATCCACCTCTAAGCGGAAAATCCCAAACGAATAAAAAGTCGTCTTGCAACTTCCTTGATAACCTTTCATACTTTCTACTGCTTTTCATACTCTTTACCTTACTAATTCCACTCATACATATCCATACGTATATTCAACTTACACACTTCAAGAATTAATTTAATTAAACACTCATACAATCTAGCCCATTAATAACTCAATTATTGTTCCACTGCTCCAAATATTCAACCTCATAACTTGCAACAATAACTTCTCATTTATACATAACAACAATCTCCCTTAACATGATACTTAGTCTTATTAACTATCAAGAACCTTACCTTCTTTACCGACTTTCCCAAGTATTCTCACTAGTATAATATCTCTTAGTAGTCCGAATTTTCATGATAATCATACCCAAGTCTTTCTAAGACACCAAGCAATCTGATTTTGTTAGGCACACTTATCATCGCATTTCACTTTAACAGGTGTCTACCGCATATATCATTAGCCACTATAAACATTTTCACTTCTTCAAATAATTCGTATATTGTTGATAACATTTCTAGATTAGTTTTTGTTGATAATGCCTGACAAATTAATCTCATTTTTTTAAATAATGTGTGCATCTTAAGTTTTAATCTTATAGCGATAGATGCTCTATTTGCCAAAACAAGATGTCCAAGAGTGATCAAGATGAAGATTGTCATTAGTGTGTCATGGAGTTGTATTGAGACCGTTTAACTTATATGAGTGCAAAGTGCTTCAAAATTCATTATGCATTCCACAGTGATTTCTGACCCGTCATTGAAAGAAAATATTCTGAACTATTTCGTATGCTTTGAAAAACGTCTAAGTGATTTAAGCTTTCAAAGAAATCTGATTTTATCAAGTCTTATGAGAAGAAAATTGTGTCTTCTGTTAGAGTAAGTGTCCTCAACAATACTGCCATTACTTAATTAAATCTTAATAATAAGAATACAAAAGGGATGATAAATATTATAGTCAACTGGTCCACATTTATCGGTAACGATTGGCTTACTAGAGTTTGACATTACTGTCGTTTGACGGTGGTGATCAGTTGATCCCTTGAGGTCACACCGAAAGGACGATTCCCTAATAATGAAAGTTAATTAATTGTATAGCGATACATATTAATTAATCCCTTAATTTGAACAAGTTTAAATTATAAGTGAGAATTATATCTTATTGTAATACGATTAAATAAGAATCAATTTATTAATTGTATCGTTATATTACTAAAATTGATTAATGTTTGCGAAACATTTGAGATAAGCATAATTGGTTAATTATGATTACAATTAGCTGTAGATATGTTAACCAAATATAAGATGACCCATTTTGATACATGTAATTATAAATTATTACTTAAAATGTTTAGTGTAATTTATTTGTTATAAGATTATACTTAAATTAGTTGAATATACATTTATAAGCCTAATTACATGTAACATGTCACATGTCACACTTGTGACATATGCCAAATTACAAAGTTAAATTGGAATCCATTTTAAGTGGGAGGGGCCGGTTATGGTAGGTAGTATTAGGGTGGTGATTAGTTTGTTGGCTTTATTGCATGAACACAATCATTACACCTAAAATACCTAGACCTAATCTATTATTTTGGGTAAGAGGAAAAGGGAAGCATGATTGTCTTTTCCCCATGCCCCAAACCGGCACCCCCTCCCTTAAAGCATGAGAATAAGTGTAACAACCCGAAATATACCCTATTTTTCTAGTGAAAATATTTACTAACACTTTTCAGTAGAACTTAAGTTTTTAAAATAGGAATTTTTGTTCGGAGTCTTATTTTGAAATTCCGCGTTCGTATTTGGAATTTCTGAGGGATTTCATGAAAAGACCGTTTTTTAGTCATCTTTGACTTTTCTTGACTTTTAAGTCGTCTTTGACTTTTCTTGACTTTTTGAAAGTCGTCATTGACTTTTCTTGACTTTTAAGTCGTCCTAAACTTTTCTTGACTTTTAAGTCATCTTCGACTTTTCTCGACGTTTCAGTCAACTTTGACTTCCGTTGACTTTTTCCCGACTCGCCTCATAAGTTGGAAGACCGAAATTTTATTTAAAAAAAATAATATTTTTGATTTATTTTTATTTAGATTTATTAAGATTTATCATAATTTAATATAATTATTTTGAATTTATTCGGAATTTAAAGAATAACTTTTACGGTTTTAAACCGACCGTCATTTAACTATTCCCGACTCATCGTAAATCCCGTAACAAACTCGAAACTCGACTTTGGCATGAGTCACGCGCCATGTCATCGTTTTCCACTCACTTGAGATATTTTAATTGTTTCGATTAAACTAATACAAATATCTAAGATATTTGTAGCTTTATCGATCAGTTAACGAAAATTACGCAAATCGCTCAAAATCAGACCCGCTTTCTCTCCTATCCTCACCGTTTTTCTTCTCTCTTTGACCTTGATATTTTCTTTCTTTTCATTACAATAACATAATATCTTGATATTTAATTCAATTAACTTAATATCTAATTAATTACGGTAATATAATTATTATACCGGGTCAATTCCATAACCACAATTACAAAACCCAACTCACTATTTTGGCCTATATTTACACGGCACTCATCCACTCATTCCTACTCACAAACAACTTTTCATCTTTCAACAAATCAAATAAAGATCAAAATATCGCTTTCTTTAATCGTTCTTCGTGTTCTTCGCCGTTCATCATTTGTTCTTCATCGTTCTTGAGCAAAACCTTCATAAAATCTTCGTTTCTTAATTAAATCCATCCTAATTTATATTTCTAGACTCTCCTCTTCGCTCCTCATCTTCACGTACGGTTATATTTCAATTCCGTCAAGATCGTTTCAACACTTTAATTATAGAAATTTATATTTTTAGTACTAATAATGTTTTTCTTGTTATTTCTTATAGGGGAAGATTTTGAAGACGAGTTTGGAGACTCGTATATTTTAGGAGAAGATTAGAAGACGGGTTTCTTATTTTCTTAGTTCTTATTATTTTTGTGCTACTTGATTTTAGCTAGCTAAGGTAACGATTCCGAGTTACTCGACGGATAAATGTTACATAGCTTTGGTTTACTTTAGTTTTTGGTTCATCTTTAGTTTTTGTTCATATGATTATGGTTTTATGATTTTAGTTAGTAACATGATAAGTGGTTGATATTATTATGTTGTAGGAATTTATGAATATGTTGGTGTCCTTGTTATATTTTTATGATTTCTTCATGATGATGATTGTTGCATGTTTGATGGTTAAATTGGATGTTTAAAAATGGATGTTAGTAATTAAAAACATGTTAGAATTAATTGGAAATTTGGATTGTTGCTTTGGTTGTGTGAACCGTGGAGGAGGGGCCAAACCGGACCAGACCAGCCGGTCCAGGCCGGTTCAGACCGGTCTGGGTTGGTCCATGGTGGGTCCGGGTTTTGGTCTTTGGGTTGTGTCAATGTTTGATTGTTTAATTGTTGTTTTGACGGGTTTTAATTATGTTAAAGCATGCGGGAAATAATTAGAAACGGTTTGTAGTAAAACCGTTAAAAAGGCCAAAACAGCCCATTTTGCCAAAACAGGCCGTGAGGCCCAAATCAGGCCCATGTGGGTCCGGCCCAACTCAGCCCGTGGGTCCCACTTTGGGACTTGTGACGGTTTTTGAGTTATCGTCATTTTTATCGCTTTTTGTAATAATTAGCAAGCGAGAAATATTAATAAGTAAAATATTTAATTAAAAAGGTTTTTCATTAAATTATTATTTCTCACATGTTAGAAATTATAAGACGAGATCGTAGTTTAATTTAATATCCGTTTAGTCAAACGGGTTTTGGGGTATGATATAATAATTCACATGTTAGAAGTCTTAATAAAATAACATGAAATGAATATGTTGATTTTATGTCTACGTCGTATGTGTAAAGACTCTGTTTCTAGCCGGTTTGGCCAAACGGGTTTGGTCAAACTAAGATCTAGTCAGCCCCGTTTTGACTGATGACCCGTCGCGGGACTCGGGTCGGGGATTTGTCTTAAGGTAAGGTTTTATTTAATGAATGAATGAATGAGCCTTAATAGATATGAGGCGATATGATATTTGAATATGATTTATATGAAATTAGTCACATGATAGGAAGTTTTCCGTGACTGTTTGATTGTATGATATGTGTCGTGTTGACTAAGTACCCATAGAGAATTCTGAGTATATGGCGTCTTGACCATTCTAATTCTAAATGAGTATCTTGGACCATGACATTGATAGGCCTTACTATCTTTAACGAGTATATGTTCACTGCTTGATAGCTTTTGTGTTCCGGCTTGGTGGATCTCCAAGTCGGGGCATGGCTGCCTTATTGCTGCCACTTTGGGAATGGAGCCAGCTTTAGTACTAGCCAACCCTTTGGTGGATCTCCTTAGGGGTACTCATGTGATTGTATCATGGGTCTTGGATGCGATGGATCTTCGCATTTCTCTAGGTCTGCGCAGTCTAGGTTTAGGGGTAGAGTTTGTATCTTGCCATGTTCTATGGGTAACCTCTGAGACTAAGATATGTGCTGGATAGGGCAATGTTTTAAAGGTAACGCTTGAGCCTAGATGGTGCTTTTGGATTGTTGGCCATGTTATTAGGGTAACGCTGGAGCCTAAATATATAAGTATATCCTACTCGTGGTATAGCCTCGAGTTACAGAAGTCGACTATTGACGGTGCTAAGAACTTATGCCTGTTTCTAGACGTATTGGTCTTTCATGTTTGATGATTCTATGAATCTTAGAAGGTGAGATGCAAGACGGCTAAGGTTGATAGAGTTTGGATTACCGGTTGTTAACTGATTCACATGATATTATGTTTGATTAGGGTTTGAGTGTATCATGGCCATGTTTTAAAGGTAACCTCTGAGCTAGCATACCAGCTTCCCTACCTCGTGTTTTAGATTGTTAACGGTTTCACATGATAGCTTTCATATGCTAGGTTATATGTTAGTTATTTGTTTCATAACATGAAAAGCATATCGTATGTTAAGGTTTTGTATTTTTCATATACATTGCTTTTATGTTATTCATGTTTTATTAAACTTGACATTTCGTGGCTGGGAGAACTCGGAGTTACTCCCCACTGACTGTGGCTTCTGTGTTTATATTTAATGCGGTTGGCAGGTTTGTGATGCATACTTGGGTACATTGACGAGCTAGCGAGCGAAGTATTTACCTTGGACCTATATTCGGTTCTTAGATTGTATATTATTATACACTCTTTTATTTCCGTATTTATAAAGGAGATATATCTCCTGTTTTGGATATTTCTTTTGTATAATATTATTTCCGTTTTGTAATGAACCTTTTTATTTAAGACACCTTTGTTATGTATTCTCATCTTTTATGTATTTAAATTATTTTTTCTTTCCGCAAATTTGAGGGTGTCACAGTTTCACGGTCGTGAAACTCATTTCACGGTCGTGAATCCTCATTTCACGGTCGTGAAATACAAGTCACGGTCGTGACTTGTGCAGTTTCCCTGCACTGACCCTTTTTCGTAAAATGATCATATCTTCTTCGTTACTTGCTTGTTTTGGGCTTGTGACCATTCCTTGGAACCATAAGAGGATAAGCTATCACCTCAATTTGGAATTTCTGTAATAGCATGTCTAGAACTCTAGATATGACCGTTTGAAGTGAACCCTTGTTTTAGTTAGTTTCCAAACTTGTTGTTTTGGAGAGGAATCTATGTTTCCTATGTATTATGCTTCTTAAACTTGGTCTAATGCTTATGTATCATGTATTGATTCATGTTTTGGATATATGGTATTCTCATTCGCTTGTATCACATGTTTTGTGACGGTTTTTGGTATGTTCCCACTTTGAGTCGGTTTTTACAAATGATACGGTTTGAGCACTATTTTGTCTTGTGCTTTGTACTCTCATTCCCTTGGCTACCTTCCCGTTCGTAAGGCTGGAATGTCGGAACGGAGAGGTATCCTACTGCTTAATGCATGTGTAGTGGGCATACGACGACGTTGTTGGGAGTTGAACGCATTGCGTTGATCGACCCGGCCGTCAAATGTTGTGTACTTGCGAGGTGGTGTTATTTGCATGTAGCGTACCGCTTGTTATGAGGCTTGAGCTCTTTTCCGCCTCTTTCGTGAATTGATCTACCGAATTTGGGGTACTCGGCATATATATTGTAAGACCGAGTCTTGGATGCGAAAAGTTTATCGCATGTCGAATCGGAAAATGGTTTATTCCGAGATTCTGGCCAGATTTAGACTAGGACCGGATATTTATTATCGTCGTGCTACCAGGAGGAAATTAGTCTACATATACGAAATGTAGCATCGTGTATGAGTTCAGGGAAATGCTTTATCCCGTGGATGCCTTTTAATCATACTTGCCATGTACACGGTGCTAGGGCGTTTCATTTACCGTGAGAGATGTCGTCTTGTGTCGTCTTGATGCTTTGATTCATTGATATTGTTCATGGTCATTGCATGATTGGGCACCGTCATTGTCTTGGTTCGTGAATGGATGATAATATGTTGGATTTATTGTGATCATCGCATGACTGGACTGGTTTGTCTGTCGAGTCTCAATCTTATCAATCTTATACCGCTAACGGTGAGATGCAAGCCCTAGTGAGCGTATTCGGTTGCCTAAGAGTGTCTTCCCCGAGTCTTTGAAAAACATGATGGTTACGGATTTGATTTCCACATGATCTTATCATTATCTATAGAATTGCCTACCTATCCTTATCGTATCTCACATGTATATCTATATATGCATGATTTTACTTTTGTATTTCCTTATATGTACGTTTGATGTGATATGGATGGGAGAACCCGGAGTTACTCCCCACTGATTGTGGCGTTCATGTTTTTCATGAATGAACAGGTTGCGTGCATGGATGATTTTTTTGGATATGATATTTTGGGGTTCGGGTGTGAGCTAGCGGGCGTTGTCCCTGGAAGTTCACCTCTAGACGAATTTAGCTAGTTTTGTTAAACACTTGTTCTTTGCTAACATTTTAAGAGACCCCGCCCCGTCTCTTTGTTGTATTTTCCGCTTTTAGTTGTAATATTTTGACACTCCTCGTCTTATTTAACTTGCATGTATAAAAGTTTTTAAAACTACTTATTTCCGCAATATAATTCACATGCTTGTTTGTTTTATATTTCCGCATTCGCGAGAGTTGTCACATTTGTAATAACCACACTCCTAAGTAGACCTCTGTTGGGGCAAGAGCTTAGCAAGAGCTGCAACTCTGCTGGGGGCTGCTTGAAACCGCTTGAAAAATTGCTTGACGTTGCTTGAAATCGCTATTGAAAAATTGCTTGAAAAATTGCGATGTCTGTAGAAGATCGAGGTGGCATGCGTCAAGCCCCCAGTTTACCTCGAGGTGTTGGAGTATAATTTTCAATTTTGGCTATTGCATAGGAATGCACTTGATTTGAATGCAGGTGGCACCGTCTTGGCACGTAGCGTTATAGAGGGTGGCCAATCGGTTGAGGGCTATAGCCATTGAGACGCTCGTAGGTGGCCGGGATTGACAGGTATGAATTGTGGGAAATATCGGTATATTTCGTCATTAATTTACGGATTATAACGAAACTATAGTATATGAATTACGAGTCATAAATGAATTACATAATATAAAAATATAGGAATTTAGAATTAACCTTTGGTCCTAGCAATTTTGGCCTATGAACAATATCGAAATCGATATTCTCCTAATTGTTGCACCCAAGATGCTCCAAGATATGCCTTGCTTGTGCTAGAATTATAGAGAAAAATTACTGCTAATTTTTCTTTTGTGTAATGATGAATGATAGAGAGAATTAGAGAGAAAAATCTGAATTTTTCTTGTTCTCTTTTCTTCTGTTTCGGCCGAACCCCTAGGGTAGTAGAAGGAGGAGTCTCTCCTCTTTTTACTACTCTTGTTATTAGGGTTTTTGACCTAGTTACCATAAAAGAATAATAGAAGATATTTTCTTTTATTTAACTCTTATTAGCCGAAAAATATGAGAAGAAAAAGACTATTTTTCTCCTTCCTTTTTCGCTTATATCAGCATGTAATATAATATATACGTCAACTATAAATATCCGTATATTTATAATTTGCCAATTAAATATAACATATTATGTTTAATTACGAATTAAGATTTTAATTCGTTTAAGCTTACATTATATACATTGATTAAATATAACGGTTTATATTCAATTACGAATTACATTTATTTCGTCTCAGCTAATATTATTTAATCGTTATTAAATAATCGTATCATCATTACATTGACTAACCTTTTAGTCATATACATCGACTAACCTTTTAGTCATATAATAAGGCATCAATATGATTATATTATTCATATAATCACATCTCTCAGACACATCCTTTAGGTGTGACTTTTAGGGACCAGTTGATCACCGCCATTAAAATGACAATAACGTCAAACTCCTAGCAAGCCAACCGTTATCGATAAACGTTAATCAACTGATAAGAATACAAAGTATACCCTGTGAACCTGTAAGAGATTTATTCATGTTATCACACTAACTGTGGAGGACACTAGCTCCAACAATCTCCCACTTATCCTTACAAGTGTATGTGCGATAACCCGATTCTCATATCCATAAATTTCTCCCACTCAATGTAAAACAATTTGCAAAGTCCGTATTTACAAAGGTCGCATTTTACAAGCGATCAGTATCAAGAGTGGTTTTCCCGACTAGAGAGTAACTTAACTGATAAACGAATCATTATTCGAGCATGGCCATGCATTTCAGTTACAACTCCTCGAGTGGCCCTGAGAAATAACAAAACCTGATAAAGGTTGGATATTTTCCTCAACTCGAATCCTGCAGATACAATCACAGTATGAAATGACCCAGTAAAAATCTACTTAGCCTTCTGTTACGGTCGACCATGAGAAAGAAACCAAAGTCACCCAAAAACTGCCTTAATCTAAAGAGACAGTCGATAGTCAAAAGAATCGACTCTTAGGAACACCATGGATGTCCAATCCACGACCTGGCACCGAATGTTCTGAAACATTTAGGACTCCATAACGTTGTCACGATGTCCTACGAGGTATCTTTATAACTCGTATCTGTGATCGATCAGTCAACCGTTTGACTTATGGCTCGTTGAACCCACCATCAATCAACTTCACAGTATAATTGCCAGAGTTATCAGCTCATGTAGGCGATTACGGACCAAAACAGTTATAATGTAATTCAGTTCACTTTGTGGCGTTCAATGTTGTCGTACAATCCACATGAAAAAAAAAATATGAAACAATACGATGATGTTATAAATAGTGTATGAAAAAGATACATTTATCTAATCCACTTAAAACAGCCACTACAACGCAAGAACATGTTTAATTCCCATGGAAATAACGTGCCCTTCATGCTTATCATATTTTAACGGTTTAGTGAGAGGGTCCGCGATGTTGTCATCCGAATAAATCTTGTCAATCACTATCTGCTTTTGCTCCACGTAATCTCGGATCATGTGAGCCTTCCGAAGTACATGTCTAGACTTGTTGCTGGACTTAGGCTCCTTAGGCTGGAAGATAGCACCTCTATTATCACAATAGATGGTGATAGGGTCATTCGAACTAGGAACTACGGTTAGTCCTTGTAAGAACTTACGCATCCATATAGCTTCCTTTGCAGCTTCTGAAGCGGCATAGTACTCGGACTCAGTTGTAGAATCTGCTATAACACTCTGTTTGGAGCTTTTCCAACTGACCGTAGCGCCATTAAGAGTAAAGACGAATCCAGACTGAGATTTCGAGTCATCTCGATCTGTTTGGAAGCTACCATATGCGTAACCGATTGCGCATAGCTCAGTGTCTCCTCCATAAGTAAATACCCAATCCTTAGTCCTTCGTAAGTACTTAAGGATGTTTTTGACAGCCATCCAGTGTGTTTCACCTAGATTGCCTTGGTACCGACTCGTCATACTCAATGCATATGCCACGTCCGGACGTGTGCATATCATGGCATACATGATCGATCCTATAGCTGATGCATAAGGAACACGACTCATGCGCTCGACCTCTTCCGATGTCTTGGGTGCCTGAGCTTTACTCAAATGCATCCCATAAATCATTGGAAGGTTCCCCTTCTTGGAGTTGGTCATGCTGAACCTCTCAAGAATCTTATCTATATAAGACTCCTGACTGAGTGACAACATCCGTCGTGATCTATCTCTATAGATACGGATCCCCAATATGCATTGTGCCTCACCCAGATCTTTCATCTGGAAATGGTTCTTTAACCATACTTTTACCGAAGATAAGAGAGGGATGTCATTCCCAATCAAGAGTATGTCATCAACATACAATATTAAGAAGACAATCTTACTCCCACTCGACTTGACATACAAGCATGGTTCCTCGACCGATCGAGTGAAACCATTCTCTTTTATCACCTGGTCGAAACGATGATTCCAACTCCGAGAAGCTTGCTTAAGTCATAAATGGAACGCTTAAGCTTGCAAACTTTCTTAGGATTTTTAGGATCAATGAAACCTTCGGGTTCTACCATGTACAATTCCTCCTCCAAATAACCGTTTAAGAAGGCGGTTTTCACATCCATTGGCCAACTTTCATAGTCATGAAAAGCGGCAATCGCTAAGATTATCCGAATGGAACGCAACATAACTACGGGTGAAAAAATTTCATCATAATGAAATCCTTGCACTTGAGTAAAACCTTTTGCCACTAGTCGTGCATTATAGGTGTCTGGTTGTCCTTCTACGGAATGCTTTATCTTATAAAGCCATTTGCACTGAAGAGGCCGTACCTTATCAGGCAAATCAACAAGATCCCATACGTCATTATCATACATGGAGTCCATCTCGGATTGCGTGGCTTCAAGCCATAGCTTAGAGTCAGAACAGGTCATGGCACCTTTATAGGTAGCGGGTTCGTTATTCTCTAGGAGTAAAACATTATCTCTCTCATTCTCCTCGACCATACCAATGTATCTGTCTGGAGGAATGGAAACTCTACCCGACCTCCTAGGTTCCATAGGAATGTTAACCGTAGCAGAAGTTGAAGGAACCTCTTCCTCCATTGGTTGCTCGGTTGTTGGTTCTTGAATCTCCGACAGATCGAAGGTTCTATTACTTGACTTATTCTCGAGAAACTCTTTCTCTAAGAACTTCGCACTAGCCGCAACAAAAACTCGATGTTCGGTAGGCGCATAGAAGTAATGACCAAACATTCCTTTTGGATAACCAATAAAGTATGTCTTGACCGATCGCGGGCCGAGCTTATCCTCGTGTCTCCACTTGACATAAGCCTCGCAACCCCAAACCCGAATAAAGGACAAGTTAGGGATCGTTCCCTTCCATAACTCATATGGAGTCTTGTCTACAGCTTTAGACGGACTTCGGTTAAGTATAAGAGCAGCTGACAAAAGAGCAAAACCCCATAATGAATCAGGTACTACCGTGTGACTCATCATGGATCGAACCATATCAAGTAATGTTCGATTTCTCCGTTCGGACACACCATTTAATTGAGGCGTTCCAGGTGGAGTTAACTGTAATACTACACCACAGTCTTTAAGGTGTTGATCAAACTCATTTGAAAGATATTCGCCACCACGATCTGAACGAAGTGCTTTAATCTTTCTTCCTAGTTGGTTTTCAACCTTATTCTGGTATTCCTTGAACTTTTCAAAGGACTCACTTTTATGCTTCATTAAGTAGACATATCCGTATCTACTCAAATCATCCATGAAAGAAATAAAATATCTATAGCCGTCTCTTGCGTTTATTGACATAGGTCCACATACATCAGTATGTATGAGTCCTAATATGTCACTAGCGCGCATTCCAACACCTTTGAAGGAAATTCGAGTCATTTTACCGATAAGACATGATTCACACGTGCCAAATGATTCGTAATCAAATGGGGAGATAGTCTCATTGTCAATGAGCTTTGTTACACGTTTCACATTTATGTGTCCCATACGGCAGTGCCATAGGTAAGTTTGATCTTTGTCACCAACCTTTAATTTCTTATTATTCACATGCAATATGTCTGTGGTTTGATCTAAGATATAAATTCCATTCATGGAAACTGCTTTGCCATAAATCATTTCATTAAAAGAGAAAATACAGCTATTGTCTTTTATTGAAAATGAAAAACCGTCTTTATCTAGTACGGAAACAGAAATAATGTTCTTAGATAAACTGGGTACATAGCAACAGTTATATAAATATAACTCAAAACCACTCGAGAGTTGGATTACATATGTTCCCACTGAGACTGCAACAACTCTTGCTCCATTCCTCACTCGCAGGTCCACATCACCCTTTGCGAGAGGTGTGATGTTTCTTTGGCCCTGCAAATGATTACACAGATGAGAACCACAACATGTATCAAGTACCCAAGTTCCGAAACTTGCATGGTTAATCTCAATCATATGAATAAAAGATGACATACCAACAGGAGTGACGCGACCTGCTTTTATGTCCTCACGGTACACGGGACAGTTCCTCCTCCAATGCCCAGTCTTGTGGCAATGGTGGCACTCCATGTTACTTTCCTTGCTCTTTGCCTTGCCTTGTGAGCCACTGGTCTCACCAGGCCCACTCTTGCCGTTTCCTGACTTTAAGAAACTTTGGCTTTCCTACAGCTAGGTCGCCACGAGCCTTGCCCTTACCTTTGCCCTTGTTGGAAATCATGAGAACATCTTGCTTCATGCTCCCACTCAATTTCATATCATTCTCGGTCTGTACGAGAAGTGAGTGTAGTTGATGAAGACTTTTATTCATATCATTCATATAGTAATTTGCCCTGAAAAAGGGAAAAACCATCATGAAGTGAATGAAGCACACGGTTAATGACTATGCTCTCACTGATTTTGCAATCAAGTGCCTCCAGTTTCTCGACATTCTCAATCATATCAAGAATGTGTGGGCTAACCGGTTGACCCTTCTGGAGTTTCGCCTCAAAGAAGCGACAGGTATGCTCATAAGTGACGATCCTCGGTGCTTTTGAGAATTCGTTAGTGAGCGTGGTGAAAATCTTGTTTGCACCTTTGGCAATGAAGCGTCTTTGCAAATTGCTTTCCATTGTAAAGATGAGTACGTTCTTTATCGCACCTGCTTCCATAACGAAGTCACTATATTCAAGTGTCTCGTTAGCTCTCGCATTGGGGCCTGGGTTTGGCGGTATTGGCTCAGTCAAGTACTTGAGCTTACCGTCAGCAATGGCAGCATTCCGTAATGCCGCCTCCCAGTCCGCAAAGTTGGACCCGTCATTCTTCAGTCGCGTGGACTGATTCATGTGGTCCATAAAAGCTTTAAGCCAGGATTCGGGCGCGAGCGTGACACTTGGCATAGGGATATCAGTATTTCCAGCCATTTGTTATATGCAGTATCATCAATATAAACGAGTTCTACTCTGAAAAAGAAGAAAAACCATAATAAGCATACTCATCGATTTGAATTTAAGTCTAGTGCAAAATTTGTTTTAATGCAAAGACTCGAGCATTTATACAATTGACCTCCCACAAGAATTATATAAATGATCCCAAGACTCAATTATCTGTAAATTGATAAGCGAACCTCTTGGCTAATTCTACCTTTAGAATTCTTGGTCGATAAATTTCTGTAAATTCTATCTTTAGTCCATCATAATCACGAGAAACTCTTCGGACTATAATGTTGAGATCACACTACTTACTCAACGTAGAAGGGGTCATATGGAGAGTAAGGTCCTATATGCCTACCGACGAAGAAGGAATTCATAGTAGTTTGGTCTATAAAGACTAGTCTCAATTTTAGGTTTAGAGGAAGATCCCACCAATTTAATCTTAATTCAATTTTAAGTGAACTAATATCTAGCATGCGAGAATGAATAAACTAAAATGATGGCTTAAGTTCGAGTGACATCTTTATGTCCATGACAACTAACATTCAAACTATATGAGTCAATTTTCATGCATTTTAGTAGTAGGTGGTTTGGTTTAGACAGAATATGATGCACTAACTATCATGTGATGAAAAAGCAACAAGAACGGAAAAATACATAAAAATATTACAAAGTTCTAGTGTGGCCTATCTACCAAAATGAACAAAATACACCTTTGGAATACAACCCATTTGGACCCGAGACTTTGTCTTGATGTTCCATCATGGTCCATGTAGCGGGAGTGAGCAATCCGATCTCCATCTTTAGTCTTCTCAAAATACATTTAATAAATTACAAAATATAAACCTATTTACATTCTAATTTAAAAACATAATTTAATGAAAAATAAAGTGGAGATTCGAGATCTCAAAATTACATCAAAGATCATGTTTCCATCATTACAAAAACATGATCAACTAAGGCCACACTAGGTAATACAAATTACAACCGATTGCAAAAATACGTAAATTAAACCATTCAACCATTCATTCAACAAGATAAAATGCATCAACTATAAATTAAACATTCAAGACATAATTCTTTAATTATGAAGAGTAATTTATCCAAACCACCTTTTAAAATGATCAAAATTATGTGATAATTCCTTAATTAATCACAATAATCCCAACCAAACATAATCCAATTTTAATTCATATTCTTTAACATGAAATAATACAACATTATTTTAAACCTCTTTAAAATAATTGGGTATCCAATTATTGTGAACTTCTTCACAACAATAAACAAAACATTATCATTATAATGAATTATAACAAAAACTTACGACCAAAAATTAAAAAAAAAACGAATTATATATTTTTTTTCTTTTGGCAGCCACGGATTTTTTTTAAAAAAAAATATACAATTTAATTTGATGTTACTAATATTTTCAAGATCGTTACAAATTATCAACATCTAATCATTATTAAACATCGATACAAACTAGATGATTCAATTTAACATTTTAAAATGAATATCTAAAACAATGAATACCGAAAAATATATAGCAATGAACATTCAAATCGATTTCCATTTACATTTTAATTTAATCCTTATTAAATCAAAACAACTACAAATTCATCATGTTATCGTCTTAACTATTTAAAACAACAATTATAATGAATCAAAATGGAAAAACAAGGCAGAATTTTTTTTTTTTATACGGATGAACAGTACGGATGAACAATACAGACGAATTTTTTTTTTTTTCTCGGCAAAAATAAAAAATAATGATTCTAATCTTATATTTCATCAATTATGAAAACTTATAAAATAATTCCGTAGCCCTTGGCTCTAATACCACTTGTGGGAAATATCGGTATATTTCGTCATTAATTTACGGATTATAACGAAACTATAGTATATGAATTACGAGTCATAAATGAATTGCATAATATAAAAATATAGGAATTTAGAATTAACCTTTGGTCCTAGCAATTTTGGCCTATGAACAATATCGAAATCGATATTCTCCTAATTGTTGCACCCAAGATGCTCCAAGATATGCCTTGCTTGTGCTAGAATTTTAGAGAAAAGTTACTGCTAATTTTTCTTTTGTGTGATGATGAATGATAAAGAGAATTAGAGAGAAAAATCTGAATTTTTCTTGTTCTCTTTTCTTCTGTTTCGGCCGAACCCCTAGGGTAGTAGAAGGAGGAGTCTCTCCTCTTTTTACTACTCTTGTTATTAGGGTTTTTGACCTAGTTACCATAAAAGAATAATAGAAGATATTTTCTTTTATTTAACTCTTATTAGCCGAAAAATATGAAAAGAAAAAGACTATTTTTTTCCTTCCTTTTTCAGTTATATCAGCATGTAATATAATATATACGTCAACTATAAATATCCGTATATTTATAATTTGCCAATTAAATATAACTTATTATGTTTAATTACGAATTAACATTTTAATTCGTTTAAGCTTACATTATATACATTGATTAAATATAACGGTTTATATTCAATTACGAATTACATTTATTTCGTCTCAGCTAATATTATTTAATCGTTATTAAATAATCGTATCATCATTACATTGACTAACCTTTTAGTCATATACATCGACTAACCTTTTAGTCCTATAATAAGGCATCAATATGATTATATTATTCATATAATCACATCTCTCAGACACATTCTTTAGGTGTGACTTTTAGGGACCAGTTGATCACCGCCATTAAAATGACAATAACGTCAAACTCCTACCAAGCCAACCGTTATCGATAAATGTTAATCAACTAATAAGAATACAAAGTATACCCTGTGAACCTGTAAGAGATTTATTCATGTTATCACACTAACTGTGGAGGACACTAGCTTCAACATGAACTTATCGTTCCTTGTTCATTTTGTTGTATTTTGAAGAGAAGTGATTTGAAATGTGGCATTTATTTGCAGAGAGCCTGGGAGCGTGAGCTGGAATAGTCCTGGGAGGAGACAGCTTGTTTGTTGAGGGAGCTAGAGGACAGAGACACTGACATTGTCGCTCTCGAGGTTCTAGCTGGGCTTGGTTATGAGCATTAGTTGTCTTTTGCTGTTTTGCTGTTGGTTTGAATATTTTGGCTTGTTTTTGCACATTTTAGATTTTGTCTTGGGCGAAAGCCCCCAGTTTTGAATTTTGGACTTTGTTTTGGATTGTGAATTTAGATTTTGGATTTTGGATTTGGCTTTAGCTTTTTGGCTTTGGCTTTGGCTTTGGCTTTTTGGCTTTGGTTTTGGCTTTGGCTTTTGGCGAGAGCCCCCAGCTTGATGTACATGCCTCTTTTGGTTGTATTTGATGGCCTGAGTGTTTCTGCTGGTGAATGTTTTCTGTCCCTGCAGGTTAGTTTGAAAACAAAACAGATTTGGTAGACGGCGTTTTTGCCGTCATGTTGCCGAAAATCACATCAAATAGAAATCACACAAATTACATGTTTGGATGTTGGTGGCCTAAACTAAAGCAAAACGAAAGATTGGATTGAAAAACGCGGTTTTGTAAAAGAAGAAATGTATATTTGTTGAAAATGTGGAAAGAAAGAGGAGTGAAATAATGGAAAGAGGAGTAAAATGATTCCCCTGAATTAGTGTGCTCATTTGGCGGCAATGTCGATTTGTGTCTCGAACCCGAAGAGTATTAGGAAATCAAAGGTTGATATCGTTCCCTGGGCTGTCTTGGAACATGCTTGATGCGTGTATTTTATATAGACTTTTTAGTCCATTTATGCACGCATTTCTATGTCATTTAGGTGATGTTATGTCACTATATGCCCCTATTTGGCTACTTTGTACTTTCATTACCATTTTGTAGGTACAAGCTGCATAGTAGTGGAAACCGAGCCAAAACAGTCCACTTTGCATGCATTTAGGAGAATGGAAGAAACGGAACAGAAGCTCTTGCATGGGAAAGCGTGAAACTGCTCACAATCAAGCCCAAAGCCACGACCAACACTGTATGCTAGGCCAGAGGACCTCGATCGACCATATCTTTTGTCGATCGAGGGGAGCACAGATGAAGAAGACCTCGATCGAGGTGCAATCTGCTCGATCGAGGGGTAGCTATTGAAGAATTGGTCGATCGAGAGGATGAACTCCTCGATCGACTGATATTCTCGAATAAAGGCCTCGATCGAAGGGATTTTCCCTCGATCGAGTGAAATCTATCACGGGCCTTAAGTCCGTAGACTAATTAGGTTAAAAGTCGTGTTATGCATTATATAAGACTCTTAGTTCGTCATTAGGAAGGCACGACTTATTAACGACTTATTAACGACTTATTAACGACTTATTATCGACTACTTAGCAGACACTTATCATTCACCATTAGTTTCTGAACTTTCTTAATCTCTAAGTTTATATTCGGGTTTATGATCGACGCAGATTTGTTCTTTACGCCGGATTTGCTAAGATTGTAAAACTCTTTTCTCTCCTTTATTCTTAATCATTGTTTTAATCTTAATTACTGTTTACCTTTCTTAATTGCTGCGTTATTGTTCTTTATGCTTGTTAATTACGATTATATCATGTCTAATATCATATATTCAATCGTCTTTATTGCTAGCATCATTAATAGTATGAGTAGCTAATTCCCTTGTGTGTTAGGATGAGGAAAACTGTAATAGAGGCATGATAGGATAGAGTATATTAGTTAATCTTGAATATGAGAATCAATCTAAGCAATTTAATTGAGGTTAGTCGAATGAGTGCACGCATGAGACTAGCTAGGTAGTTAACCTCGACCTGGATCGAGAGATTGGAAGGGAAAGGCTTGCTTAGAATTGATAGGTGACTCCTAAGAGGACGAGAGTTAATTAGGAAAATCCCTAGGGTGGTTTGAGACCAAGAGGAGAAAACCATTGCCCTTCTCATTGATAGATTGACTGACTTAGTTGACCCGTAGATGCCGATATCGCAGTAGACCGAATCCTAGCATATTTTTCCTTTATCTGATTTATTTCGTGTTAATCTCTACCTTTATTTCTCTTCCTTTGAATCTTATTTAGTTTAGTTTAAAACCAAATCAAAACCCCCAGACTGTGACTGACAGACTTAGGTTACAGTTAGTTAATTTCCTCCCTGTGGAGATCGACCCTACTTCCGCTATCTTCTTTAGTTAGTAGACTTAGGCTTTTATTTTTGGTGTATAACGACCCGCATCAAATTTTGGCGCCGTTGCCGGGGAGGCAATTTAATTTTCTGTTTATTTATTTCTATCTCGTCTTAAGGAATTTCTAATTCCTTAAGACTGTTCTTATTTTTCTCTATATAGTTGTGTATGCGCAGGTCCCAAAGGCTCGAGTTAGTGGAAGCTGATCCAGAGCCCGAAAGAACCTTCTTAAGCAGAAAGAGAGGGTTAGATAAGATTGTTCAGGAGGAAGACTTGAGTACTTCTGACTCCGTCTTCGACAGTTTTATTTTCGAGGAAGATTCGACTGTTGAGACTACCGTACCAGCGAAGATGCCTAACATTGCTAGTCACTCTGAGCCCACCGCTGCATGTATACCCCAGGGATTCAAACATGCAACGGACGAAGATGGAACTTCTTTTGATCTTCGTCCGTCTTATATCAAGCTTGTTCAGCAGGACAAGTATAGGGGTGTGGCTGGGGAAGATCCGAGAAAGCATATGGAGACTTTTGCTGATTACTGCTCTTCTATTCCAGTTTCTAAAGGGGTGACACAAGACAAGATCAAGGAGGTCTTATTTCCTTTTTCTCTTACCGACAATGCCAAAGATTGGTTGAAGAATCTGAATAGAGAAGAACTTGGCATTACTGACTGGACTGCACTTGCACTGACCTTCTACAAGAAGTATTTTCCACCACAGAGGACGAATGCTTTGAGGGGTCAGATTACAAATTTCAAGCAGACAGTTCATAAAAATCTCTATGAGTCCTGGGATCGATTCAAGACGCTAGTGAGGTCTGTTCCTAACCATGGGTTCGAACAGTGGTTTCTATGTAACCAGTTTTACAACGGGGTGTATGATGATCATCGAGCTATCTTAGATGCTGCATCGAACGGGAGATTCCAGAAGGAGATAGATGATGATAAGGGTTGGAAATTGATCGAGGAGATGGCAACCCACTGTGCTGAATATGGTAATTCGCGAAGTGGTACACGGACAATAGCTAAGGTTGATTCTGAAGGTCTGGATGCTAAACTTGATAAACTGAATGCCATACTTGACAAATGGGAGAAGCAGGCTGCAGATAACCAGCAGACGGTTCATTTGCTGCAGCGAGATGAAGTAATCACTTGTGAAAGGTGTGGCGAAACTGGTCACACGGCTTTAGATTGTCTTGCAGAAAAGGAGCAAGTTTGTTCTTTTCAACAATATCGTCAAGGGGGTGGTTACTATAATCAGGGGAATATCCATCCTAACTTGAGATGGACAAGCCAGAATGTCCTAAATCCTACTACCCCACCTCAGCAGCCGACTTATCAACCGCCACATAAGCAAGGATTTCAAAAAATCCAGTCTTCACAACAAGCTAGTTCCTCATCTGGAGGAATTTCAGAAGTTGGAGAGCTAAAGTCGATGATACAAGCTTTAGCTACCCAATTGAGCAAATCTGATCAAGCAACGAATGCTACCATTAAACTCTTGGAGTCGCAGATTGCTCAGTTGGTGGAAGCTAGATCGATTCGGCAACCTGGCCAGTTACCGTCCCAGACCGATAAGAACAAGGAGACACTGAACATGATCACTCTGCGAAGCGATCTCGCTTATGACAGTCATGCTGGTACCGTTGCTGATATCTCTGGTGCGCATTCCAATGTTTCGAAGGCTGATGCTGATATTGTAATCGATCGAGTAGTTTATTCTAGTCGATCGAATGATTTGAAGGGAAATTCACTCGATCGAGAGGTTGCTGTTCCTCGATCGAGTGAATTAGAAAGACATAAGCTCAATCGAGAGGTTGTTGTTCCTCGATCGAGTACTTTGACTGATGATGCTGCTCGATCGAGCAGTTTGAGTTCCAAGAATGATCGATCGAGTGACATCGATACTCGATCGATGGGTCCTAATGAGCGAGAAGATCGATCGAAGGGGTTAAGCAAGAGGATGATTAACAACGCGATTGTCAAGGATATGCAACATGGATCACCTGACGTTCCAGTTTCGTTTCCCGGTCGGTTGAAGAAGGCTAAGGTCGAGAAGGAATTTGTTCGGTTCGCGGACATTGTACGCGATCTTAAGGTGAATGTTCCATTCGCAGACCTCTTATTAAAGGTAAGAGGTCAGTCGATACTGTAGAGACTGTAGCTTTGACTGAGGAATGCTCCGCGTTCCTCCAGAACAAATACCCACCTAAACTGTCCGACCCAGGTAGTTTTTCCATACCATGTCATATAGGTACCTATCTTATAGATAATGCGTTATGTGACCTAGGGGCTAGTGTTAGCGTCTTACCTTTGTCTTTAGCCAAACAGTTAGGCTTCACCAAGCTTCAGTGTACCAACATGACGGTGCAAATGGCAGATTGGACCTTGTCCCGACCTTTAGGAGTCATAGAGGATGTAACTGTGCAAATAGGGAGATTCTTTATCCCGGTCGACCTCATAGTATTAGACATACCTGAGGATTCTCACACTCCCATCATTTTGGGAAGACCATTCTTGCATACTGCGCAAGCGGTTATTGATGTCGGGTTACGGACATTAACTTTTCAGATAGGTGGGAAGAACCTAGTTTTCACTCAGTCTCATGCTAGTAGAGGTCCCATGCTTGTTTCACCATGTCACGCGCTTCCCTTAGCTTACAACACACCTGATTTGTTTATGCATGACAAAGCTTCGGTTCCTATCGAGCCTATAGCTCCTGTTTGTGATATCCCTATTGCTACCGTAACACCTCCGCCCCAGCTTGGGAGCGAATTGGAGGAACGCGGTGTTGTGTGTTGTCTTACAGATAATAGATCGGCAGCATTGGAGCTGAAGAAGGGAGAGCCATGTTCGCGTGATGGTATCAAGAAGAAGTCCAAGAAGGACAAAGAAGTTCGCACATATTCGAGTGATTTGGAAGTGGAGCTAGACTCCAAGAAAAGATCGTATGTGTGGAAAAAGAAGTCGGAAATTACCGCAGCTGAGGGTAATTCCGCAAGTCAAAGGCCTGACGGTGGCCTTGTCACAAAACTATTTGGTTATTACCCGGGTTTGCAACCCCGTGCAATTTGTAAATAACAATTTATTGCGTTTTCGTTAGACAATTAGACAATTAGACAATTTACTTAGATTAGACGTTACGTTATAATCCGTAGTTTAGATAAACAATTTACTTTTCCTGTTAGACATTTTTTGGTATTTTTTTGGGTAACGTTTTTGCAGGAAAAAGAAGCGGGAATCAATTGCTAAAAGTCGAAGGCTGTGCAAATAGGAAAACTATTCGATCGAGTAAATTGTTACTCGATCGAGAGACTTGGGGAAGAAAAAGACCTCGATCGAGTGGAATTCAATTCGATCGAGGGGAATTCAAAACGCTCGAGTAACCTGAGGATCACCAAAAGAAAGTCCTCGATCGAGTAAATCAGAACTACTCGATCGAGCGGTCTTGCCTGAAAATGTTCTCGATCGAGTAGAATTTCTACTCGATCGACCGAACTAACTTACCTATTTAAGAGAAGTCTTCGATCCCCTTTCAAATTACACGATCCCAGTTCCCCTTGTTCTTCATCTTTCAATTTTTTTCTGCATACTCTTACCTGCAATTCGTGTTAGCTCCCCAGTTTGATGCTGGTTTGGGGAAGTTGTTGTTTTGTGAGTTTTTTCTATTTATTTTCTTTCCATTCTTTGTATATATTTCATCCCTTAGGAACATGAATTAGGTTGTGTTTCCTTTTCCCTTATATGTTGTTGTGCTATAGCCAATGAGGACATTGTCTGTTTTGGTTTGGGGAGGTGTTTTGCATCCTTTTGCGTCTGCATTTGCATTTGTATTGCATTCACGTTTACAATTCATGTAATTAGAAAAATTTGAAAAAATCAAAAATATCACGTTTATTTTTGCATATAGTCGAGTCGGATTGTAGTCTTGTTCGTGATGTAATTGCACTACAAGTCTATTTTATGCTATTCCTTGCACCATTCTTGACTTACTTAGTAAAATCAAAGTAGTGAACTATTGAATTTTGTCTTGGAATTTAAATTTGACTATTAGACTTGACTCAATATTTTGGCAAACTACTTACATATTCTGAGTTTTAGAACCTATAACTGGTGGCATTTATGACCATTTCATTTAGGAATGAGAGTAGTTACTCCCCACATCTCGTGTCATTTGCTTGTATATGAACTTTGATTTCTTATTGGCTGCACGCATTGGGTTTGTGGTCGGTATTACGTGTTTTGAGAATATTTGCATCTCCCTCTTCCTCATTTTACCCCATTTACTCCACATAAAGCCATATGTGCCTGTTGCCCTTAACTACATTCTAAACTGAGCCTACCTTTGCCGAGCTAGTTTAGTAGTCGAGGTATATTTTACTGTTGTGTCAGTTTTTGACTCGTTTTCATTGATTCGAGTGGGTATTTGCGAGAAAAAGAAGAGAAGTGATGAATAGTACCTCGATCGAGCAACTTTTAGCTCGATCGAGCAGCTGTTGATGTTTGTTACCTCGATCGAGTGACTTATTTCACTCGATCGAGGGGTTTTTCCCTCGATCAGCCAAGAAAGAAAGAAAAAAAAAAGAAAAAAAATGGAAATTGAAAAAAAATATTATGAGAAAAAATAATTGGCTGAAGTTTTTGTTATTTACACCTCCTATGCTTATTATCATTTGTCGAGGTGTTTTATGGGATTTGTGTTGTATATGCCTAGATATGTTAAGGCATCGAGCCTAGTTTTTGATAGTTGGAAGAATGGAACGAGTTCTATTACGGTCTTGTTAGGAACTAGCTTGGCTATTTACCCTCACATTTCCATAAATTGTTTTGCCCCTTCTTACCAATTAGCCTCACATATCCATATTTTTGCACATGTTCGGCACGTAATAGTCCTTGAACGGTGGTTATGCGTGTGTACGGTGCTTGAATCTTCTTTCATATTAGTTAGCGATGCATGTTGTGTCGGTCGTAGTCTAGGTGAGTGACTATATTTTCTTCTCTCTTTCTTATACATATTTACTTACCATTTCCTTGTTGAGAGAAGAGTGACCCGTGAAAGTCCGAATTTGGTTGAGTCTTGCAGGGCCGAAAGTCTAATTTATTTCCAAGATTGTATAAATTCGTTCACTTTCGTATTAAGCTTTGTAGCGATTGAATGAGTGCATTAAACGGTTTAGCATTGACTTATAGCTAGCTCTGAGACTTACTCCATTCCCCTAGGTTCATTAAGTTCCATATATCTGCATTTAGTTTGCTTGAGGACAAGCAAAGGTTTGGTTTGGGGAAGTTTGATGCGTGTATTTTAAATAAAATTTTTAGTCCATTTATGCATGCATTTCTATGTCATTTAGGTGATGTTATGTCACTATTGTGGGAAATATCGGTATATTTCCCTTTAAATAATTTGGATTATAATGAAATTATAACTATATGAATTTCTAGTCATAAATGAAATTGCATAATATAAAACAAGAGATTAAGAAATAACCTTCGGTCCTAGCAAAAGGCCTAAGAACTAATACCAAAGTAGGTATTCTCCTAATCGTTGCACCCAAGATGGTTCAAGAAATGCCTTTGTCGTGCTAGAACGAATACCCAAAAATTACTTCTAATTTTGTGTGTATAATGATGATGAATATGGAGATGAATAAGAGAGTTAAAAATCAGAATTTTTCTTCTCCTTTTTCACCCTTAGAGCCGTGAGATTGGGAGTCCAATTAGGGTTTTTGAAAAACAGATTTTTCTCCCTTTAATACTCCCTCCTCAAACCGTGTAATCAAGAGGAAAGAATAAAAAATCCCTTGTTTCCTTATTCCTCTCAACCTATATTAGGTAGTTATCATATCATTTAATATGTACATAATGTAATATGTATTCTAATTATTACTACTAATGGACCGTCATAAAAACCGAGTAATGCCGGACCAATACACTATAATAATATCGTGTAATACATATCCGCCAACTTAAATATAACAGTTTACATTTAGTTTAGACCAACATTATATACATAGATTAAATATAACATTTTATATTCAATTACCAGCTAACATTATTTAATCGTTATTAAATAATCGTATCATCATCACATTGACTAACCTTTTAGTCAAATACATCGACTAACCTTTTAGTCATTTAATAAGGCATCAATATGATTATTTTCTCAAATAATCACATCTCTCAAACACATCTTTTAGGTGTGACTTTTAGGGATCAGTTGATCACCGCCATCTGTATGACAATAACGTCAAACTTATCTAGCAAGCCAACCGTTATCGATAAACGTTAATCAACTGATTATAATACAAAGTATACCCTATGAACCTTAGCTGTTATCACACTAACTGTGGAGGACACTAGCTCCAACAATATCCCACTTGTCCTTACAAGTGTATGTGCGATAACCGATTCTCATATCCTTAAATTTCTCCCACTCAATGTAAAACAATTTGCATAGTCCGCATTCACAAAGGTCGTATTTTACAAGTGATCAGTATCAAGAGTGGTTTTCCCGACTAGAGAGTAACTCAACTGATAAACGAATCATTATTCGAGCATGGCCATTAATTTCAGTTACTACTCCTCGAGTGGCCCTGAGAAATAACAAAACATGATGAAGGGTTGGATATTTTCCTCAACTCGAATCCTCCAGATGTAAGCACAGTATGAAATGACCCAGTAAAAATCTGCTTGGCCTCCTGTTACGGTCGACCGTGAGAAAGAAACCAAAGTCACCCAAAAACTGCCTTAATCTCAAGAGACAGTCGATAGTCAAAAGGATCGACTCTAGGAACACTATGGACGTCCAATCCACGACCTGGAACCAAATGTTGTTAAACATTTAGGACTCCATAACGTCGTCACGAATTACAATGTCCAACGAGGTATCCTTATAACTCGTATTTGTGATCGATCAGTCAACAGTTTGACTTATGGCTCGTTGAACCCACCATCAATCGACTTAACAATATAATAGCCAGAGTTATCAGCTCATGTAGGCGAATACGGATCAAAACACATATAATGTTATTCAGTTCACTTTGTGGTGTTCAATGTTGTCCATACAATCCACATGAAAAACAAAATATGAAAACAATACGATGAAGTTATTATTAGTATATTAAAAAGATGTATCTAATTCATACAAACAGCTAATACAACGCAGGAACACGTTTAATTCCCATGGAAGTAATGTGCCCTTCATGCTTAACATGTCTTAACGGTTTAGTGAGAGGATCTGCTATGTTATCATCCGTAGCAATCTTGTCTATCACTATCTCCTTTCGCTCCATGTAATCTCTGATCATGTGAGCCTTACGAAGTACATGTCTAGATTTGTTGCTAGACATAGGCTCCTTAGCCTGGAAGATGGCACCTCTATTATCACAATATATGGTGATCGGGTTATTCGAACTAGGAACTATGGCAAGTCCTTGTAAGAATTGACGCATCCATATAGCTTCCTTTGAAGCCTCTTAAGCGGCATAGTACTCGGACTCAGTCGTAGAATCTGCTATAACACTCTGTTTGGAGCTTTTCCAGCTGACCGCAGCGCCATTAAGAGTAAATACGAATCCAGACTGAGATTTCGAGTCATCTCGATCCGTTTAGAAGCTAGCATCTGCGTAATCGGTTGCGCAAAGCTCAGTCTCTCCTCCATAAGTCAATACCCAATCCTTAGTCCTCTGTAGGTACTTAAGGATATTTTAAACAGCCATCCAGTGTGTTTCACCTGGATTGCCTTGGTACCGACTGGTCATACTCAAAGCATATGCCACGTCTGGACGTGTGCATATCATGGCATACATGATCGATCCTATAGCTGATGCATAAGGAATTCGACTCATGCGCTCGACCTCTTCAGATGTCTTGGGTGCCTGAGCTTTACTCAAATGCATCCCAGACGTCATTGGAAGATACCCTTTCTTGGAGTTGGTCATGCTGAACCTTTCAAGAATCTTATCTATATAAGACTCCTGACTGAGTGATAACATCCGTCGTGATCTATCTCTGTAGATACGGATTCCCAATATGCGCTGTGCCTCGCCCAGATCTTTCATCTGGAAATGGTTCTTTAACCATACCTTAACCGAAGATAAGAGAGGAATATCATTCCCTATCAAGAGTATGTCATCGACATACAATATCAAGAAAACGATTTTACTCCCACTCGACTTGACATATAAGCATGGTTCCTCAACCGATCGAGTGAAACCATTCTCTTTTATGACTTGGTCGAAATGATGATTCCAACTCCGAGAAGCTTGCTTAAGTCCATAAATGGAACGCTTAAGCTTGCACACTTTCTTAGGATTTTTAGGGTCAATGAAACCTTCGGGTTGTACCATGTACAACTCCTCCTCCAAATAACCGTTTAAGAAGGCGGTTTTCACGTCCATCTGCCAAATTTCATAGTCATGAAAAGCGGCAATCGCTAAGATTATCCGAATGGAACGCAGCATGACTACGGGTGCAAAAATTTCATCATAATGAAATCCTTGCACTTGAGTGAAACCTTTTGCCACTAGTCGTGCCTTATAGGTGTCTGGTTGTCCCCCTACGGAATGCTTTATCTTGTAAAGCCATTTGCACTGAAGAGGCTGAACCTTATCAGGCAAATCAACCAGATCCCATACGTCATTCTCATACATAGAGTCCATCTCGGATTGCATGGCCTCAAGCCATAGCTTTGAGTCGGAACAGGTCATGGCTCCTTTATAGGTAGCGGGTTCGTTACTCTCTAGGATCAAAACATCGTCTCTATCGTTCTCCTCGACCATACCAATGTATCTGTCTGGAGGTATGGAGACTCTACCCGACCTTCTAGGTTCCTCAGGAATATTAACCGTAGCAGAAGATGAAGGAACATCTTCCTCCATCGGTTGCTCGGTTGTTGGTTCTTGAATCTCCGACAGATCGAAGGTTCTATCACTCGTCTTGTTCTCGAGAAATTCTTTCTCTAGAAACTTCGCACTAGCCGCAACAAAAACACGTTGTTCGGTAGGCGAATAAAAGTAATGACCAAACATTCCTTTTGGATAACCAATAAAGTATGTCTTGACCGATCGCGGGCCGTGCTTATCCTCGTGTCTCCACTTGACATAAGCCTCGCAGCCCCAAACCCGAATAAAGGACAAGTTAGGGACTGTTCCCTTCCACATTTCAAATGGAGTCTTGTCAACAGCTTTAGACGGACTTCGGTTAAGTATAAGAGCAGCTGACAAAAGAGCATAGCCCCACAATGAATCAGGCACTACCGTGTGACTCATCATGGATCGAACCATATCAAGTAATGTTCGATTTCTCCGTTCGGACACACCATTTAATTGAGGTGTTCCAGGTGGAGTTAACTGTAGTACTACACCACAGTTTTTAAGGTGTTGATCAAACTCATTCGAAAGATATTCGCCACCACGATCTGAACGTAGTGCTTTAATCTTTCTACCCAGCTGGTTTTCAACCTTATTCTGGTATTCCTTGAACTTATCAAAGGACTCACTTTTGTGCTTCATTAAGTAGACATATCCATATCTACTCAAATCGTCCGTGAAAGTGATAAAATATCTATAGCCATCTCTAGCGTTGATTGACATAGGTCCACACACATCAGTATGTATGAGTCCTAATAGGTCAGCAGCGCGCATTCCAACACCTTTGAAGGAAATTCGAGTCATTTTGCCTATGAGACATGATTCACACGTGCCAAATGATGCATAGTCAAATGTGGAGATAGTCCCATTGTCAATGAGCTTCTTCACGCGTTTTTCATTTATGTGTCCCATACGGTAATGCCATAGATAGGTTTGATCTTTGTCACCAACCTTTACCTTTTTATTACTCACATGCAATATATCTGTGGTTTGATTTAAAACACAAATCCCATTCATGGAAACTGCTTTACCATAAATCATTTCATTAAAAGAGAAAATACAGCTATTATCCTTTATTACAAATGAAAAACCGTTTTTATCGAGTACGGAAACAGAAATAATGTTTATAGATAAACTGGGTACATAGTAAAAGTTATTTAAAAATAACTCAAATCCACTCGGGAGTTGGATTACATATGTTCCCACTGAAACGGCAGCTACTCTTGCTCCATTCCCCACTCGCAGGTCCACATCACCTTTTTCGAGAGTTTTGATGTTTCTTAGGCCCTGCAAATGATTACACAGATGAGAACCACAACCAGTATCAAGTACCCAAGTTCCGAAACTTGCATGGTTAATCTCAATCATATGAATAAAAGATGACATACCAACATCAGTGACACGGCCTGCTTTTACGTATTCAGCATACACGGGACAGTTCCGCCTCCAATGCCTAGTCTTGTGGCAATAGTGGCACTCCATGTTTTCTTTGCTCTTTGTCTTGCCTTGTGAGCTACTGCTAGTCTCACCGGGCCCACTCTTGCCCTTTCCTGGCTTCTTGAACTTCGGCTACCCTACAGCTAGGTCGGCCTGAGCCTTGCCCTTACCCTTACCCTTACCCTTGTTTGCAATCATGAGAACGTCCTGCTTCAGGCTCCCACTCAATTTCAGATCCATCTCAGTCTGTATGAGAAGCGAGTGTAGCTGATGAGGATTTCTCTTCAAATCATTCATGTAGTAATTTGCCCTGAATTGGGCAAAACCATCATGGAGTGAATGAAGCATGCGGTCAATGACCACGCTCTCTTTTATTTTGCAATCAAGTGCCTCCAGTTTTTCGAGATTCTCGATCATGTCGAGAATGTGTGGGCTAACCGGTTGGCCCTTCTGGAGTTTCGCCTCAAAGAAGCGAGTGATAAGCTCATAAATAACGATCTGCGGTGCTTTTGAGAACTCGTTAGTGATCGTGGTGAAAATCTTGTTTGCACCTTGGGCAATGAATCGTCTTTGCAAATTAGATTCCATTGAAAAGATGAGTACGTTCTTTATCGCACCCGCCTCCATTACGAAATCACTATAAGCAAGTGATTCATTTACTCCTACATTGGGGCCTTGGTTAGGCGGTAGTGGCTCAGTCAAGTATGTGACAACCCTCGCGAATGCGGAAATAAAACATAACAAGCATGTGATTTATATAGCGGAAAATACGATGTTTTTTAAAAACCTTTATACATGCAAGATAGAAATACGAGGAATGTCAAATAATTACAAACAAAATAGAATATACTACAAAGAGACGAAATCTCTCAAAATATTATCAATATCAAAGTGATTAGCAAAGTAGCTAATAAACGTCTAGAGGTGTTTCATCCAGGGACAACGCCCGCTAGCTCACACCCGAACCCAAAATACCACAAGCAAAAAGCCATCCAATCAAGCAACCTGTTCATCCGTGAAAAACATGAACGCCACAGTCAGTGGGACGTAACTCCGGGTTCTCCCAGCCATATCACATCAAACGTACATAAAAGGAAATACAAAAGTAGAAGCATGCATATATAGATATACATGTGGAATACGATAAGGATAGATAGGCAATTCAATATATAATGATAAGAGCATATGAAGTACAAGTCCGAATCCATCATGTTATACAAAGACTCGGGGAAGACACTCTTAGGCAACCGAATACGCTCACTAGGGCTTACATCTCACCGTTAGCGGTATAAGTTTGATAAGATTGAGACTCGACAAACAAACCATGCCAAGTCATGCAATGATCATGATATCAATCATGTATCATCCATCCACACATAACAATACATTGAAGACCTCTCTCACGGTAATGAAACGCACTAGCACCGTGTACATGGCAAGTATGATTAAAAGGCATCCACGGATATAACATTTCCCTGAACGCATACCGATGGCTACATTTCGTATATGTAGACTAATTTCCTCCTGGTAGCACGACGATATAATATCCGGTCCTAGTCAAAACCTGGCCAGATTCTCGAATAAAACTTGTTCCGATTCGAATGCGATAAACATTTCGCATCCAAGACTCGGTCAATCATTGACGCCGAGTACCCCAAATTCGGTCAACATTCACGAAAGAGGCGGAAAAGAGCACAAGCCTCATAACAAGCGGTACGCTACATGCAAATAACACCACCTCGCAAGTACACAACATTTGACGGCCGGGTCGATCAACGCATAGCGTTCGCCTCCCAACAACGTCGTCGTATGCCCACTAACACATGCAATTAAGCAGTAGGATACCTCCCCGTTCCGACATTCCAGCCTTACGAACGTGGAGGTAGCCAAGGGAATGAGAGTACAAAGCACATAACAAAATAGTGCTCAAACCGTATCATTTGTAAAAACCGACTCAAAGTGGAACATACCAAAAACCGTCACAAGGCATGATAATAGGGCATTATATAAATGTAACTATGATAAACATGAATCAATACATGATACATAAGCATTAGACCAAGTTTAAGAAGCATAATAAATAGGAAACATAGATCTTATCTCAAAACAACGAGTTTGGAAACTAACTAAAACAAGGGTCCACTTCAAACGGTCATAACTAGAGTTCTAGATATGAAAATACAGAAATTCCAAGTTGAGGTGATAGCTTATCCTCTTACGGTTCCAACGATAGGTCACAAGCCCAAAACAAGCAAGTAACGAAGGAGATATGATCATTTTACGAAAAGGGGTCAGTGCAGTGAAACTGCACAAGTCACGACCGTGACTTGTATGTCACGCTCGTGACATGAGTTTCACGACCGTGACTTACATTTCACGCCCGTGAAACTGTCTGTTACGCAAGGGTAATTGATCAGCCACTATTTCACGCTCGTGACTTGAGTTTCACGACCGTGACTTGGGTCAAGACAACTCCATTTTGTTCTAAACTCAACCATCATCAACTATTATCATAAATCATCAATTCTCATATCAATTCTCAACAAACAACAAGTATCATCATCAACACAAGTTCTATGAATACTAATTCTATTCCAAATACGATTACTAACATAGAAAACACATTAAAACACGTAAATGATATCGAGTAACCCTTCACCGTTACCTTTATGCGTCTATAAACGATTTCTAAGCCTTCCTCCACTAGATAGTAATCTTTGTCGGGATCTAGAAAGTCTCCACCTAAACAAAGACGACAAAAGATGAATATAATTCACCTTTGAGAAAGACGGATAAATTGAAAAGCGAGAAAGACGGTAATTTTATTACCAATACGGATAGAGGAAGCTAAGAGGGGAAGAATAAGACAAACATACGTGAATTTGAGCGAGAAACGAAGGAGTTCTGACGATTATAAGACGGATTAAAAATGGAGGCAAGGTTTTCTTTGGTTTTTGTTAGTGATGAAGTAAGTTTGAGTTGTGAGAGTATGAATTAGGTTAGGAGGTAGTATGAGGGAGTATGAGGGAAAAAGTCAAGAAAAAGTCAAAGACGACTTAAGACGGGATTTACTTGAAATCTCGCGTAAAATCCAAATACGGACTCGGAAATTCTAAATTCGACACGGAAAAATTTAATTCTAAACTAAAACTAAATTTCGCTGAAAAGTATCCGTAAAATATTTTCACTATAAAAATAGGGTACATTTGCGGGTGTTACAAAGTACTTGAGCTTACCGTCAGCTATGGCAGCATTCCGTAATGAAGTCTCCCAGTTCGCAAAGTTGGACCCGTTATTCTTCAGTCGCGTGGACTGATTCATGTTGTCCATGAACATCTTAAGCCAGGATTCGCGTGCTAGCGTGGCACTTGGCATAGGGGCATCAGCATGTCCAGCCATTTGTTATAACAGTTTTATCGATATAAATGAATGCTACACTGCGAAAAAGGAGATAAAACATAATAAGCATTTTCATCGTTTTAATTAAGTCTAATGCAAAACCGATTAATGCGAAGACTCTTGCATTTATACAATTGATCTCCCTCAAGTATTATATAAATGATCTCAAGACTCAATTTCTGTAAATTGATAAGCCAACTTCTTGGCTAATTCTACTTTTAGAATTCCTGGTCGATAAATTTCTGTAAATACTATCTTTAGTCCATCATAATCACAAGATATTACTCGGACTATAATGTTGAGTTAAAATAGGTCAACACATACTACTTACCCAACGTAGAAGGGATCATATGGAGAGTAAGGTCCTATATGCCTACCGACGAAGAAGGGATTCATAGCAGTTTTCCCTATAAAGACTAATCTCAATTTTGGGTTTTAGAGGAAGGTCCATCAGCTTTAATTTTATTCATTTAAGTGAACGAATGATCTAGCATTTAGAGAATGAATAATTTAAGATGATAGCTTTTAGAATTTTGAGTGACATCTGGATGTCCATGATAATTAACATACAATCTATATGAGTCAATTTTCATGCAATTAAGAAGTAGGTGGTTTGGTTTAGGCGGAATATGATGCACTAACTATCATGCAAAAAAAAAACAATAAGAACGGAAAAATGAAAATCAAAGTACAAAGTCCTAGTGTGGCCTATCCTATCAAAATAGAACAAAAATTACACTTTGGAATCCATCCTTATGGACCCTAGAAGCTTGACTTGATGTTCCATCTTGGTCCATGTAGCGGGAGTGAGCTATCCGATCTCCATCTTTGGTCTTCTCAAAAATACAATTTTTAAAAAAATTACAAAATATAAACCTATTTACATTCTAATTTAAAAATTATAATTAAAGATTACAAAGGGGAGATTCGAGATCTCAAAATACATCAAAGACCATGTTACCATCATTACGATAACACAATCTACTAAGTTCACACTAAGCAATACAAATTACAACCTCTTGTAAAAATACCAAAATAATCCATTCATCCATTCATTCATTCATTCAACAAAATAAAATGCATCAACAAAATAAATTAAACATTCAAGACATAATTCATTAATTATGATGATTAATTTATCCAAACCACCTTTAAAATGATCAAAATTATGTGACAATTCCTTAATTGTACACAACAATTTTAATCAACCATAATCCAATTTAATTTATATTATCGGGTATAACATAAATTAAATTCAACATTATTTTAAACCTTTTTAAAATAATAGGGTATCTATCATTGTGAACTTTTTCACAACAACAAAACAACATACATTATCTTTATAATGCAATAAACAAAACAAAAAAAAAATTCACTATTCACGGATGAACAGTAGCCGTGAATAGTAGCAGGTACCAAAAAAAAATTTCTTTTTTTTTTTCTCGGTTTTTAAAAAAAAACAAAAACAAACCCTAATAATTTTTTTTTTATGGACAGTAGACGTAGCCACGGTGAACAGTAAAAAAAAAGATACAAATTAATCTTTTTAATTTGATCATGCTAATAAAACTAGATCGGTACAAACATTCAACATCTAATCATTATTAAACATTGATACAAACTAGATGATTCAAATTAACCTTTTAAAATGAATATCCAAATCATGATTAATCGATTATCAAAATACTCAACTAATCATAATTGTTTTGTATATTCATACCGAAAAATTAAGCACAATGAATGTTCTTTAACATCCAAAACAAATTCCATTTTCATTTCAATTTAATCCTCATTAAATCACAACATCAACTAATTCATTATATTATTATCTTAACACATTAAAACAACAACATATATGAATAAAAAATGGAACCCTAAAAAAAAACTCATGGATCAAAAAAAAAAATTCTGCCGAAATAAAAAAAAACAGCAACCCTTTTTTTTGTTTGTTAAAATGATACCAATCATTTAATGAAAAAGACATATAAAGTAATTTCAAAGCCAAAGGCTCTGATACCACTTGTGGGAAATATCGGTATACTTCCCTTTAAATAATTCGGATTATAATGAAATTATAACTATATGAATTTCTAGTCATAAATGAAATTGCATAATATAAAACAAGAGATTAAGAAATAACCTTCGGTACTAGCAAAAGGCCTAAGAACTAATACCAAAGTAGGTATTCTCCTAATCGTTGCACCCAAGATGGTTCAAGAAATGCCTTCGTCGTGCTAGAACGAATACCCAAAAATTACTTCTAATTTTGTGTGTATAATGATGATGAATATGGAGATGAATAAGAGAGTTAAAAATCAGAATTTTTCTTCTCCTTTTTCACCCTTAGAGCCGTGAGATTGGGAGTCCAATTAGGGTTTTTGAAAAACATATTTTTCTCCCTTTAATACTCCCTCCTCAAACCATGTAATCAAGAGGAAAGAATAAAAAATCCCTTGTTTCCTTATTCCTCTCAACCTATATTAGGTAGTTATCATATCATTTAATATGTACATAATGTAATATGTATTCTAATTATTACTAGTAATGGACCGTCATAAAAACCGAGTAATGCCGACCCAATACACTATAATAATATCGTGTAATACATATCCGCCAACTTAAATAAACAGTTTACATTTAGTTTAGACCAACATTATATACATTGATTAAATATAACATTTTATATTCAATTACCAGCTAACATTATTTAATCGTTATTAAATAATCGTATCATCATCACATTGACTAACCTTTTAGTCAAATACATCAACTAACCTTTTAGTCATTTAAAAAGGCATCAATATGATTATTTTCTCAAATAATCACATCTCTCAAACACATCTTCTAGGTGTGACTTTTAGGGATCAGTTGATCACCGCCATCTGTATGACAGTAACGTCAAACTTATCTAGCAAGCCAACCGTTATCGATAAACGTTAATCAACTGATTATAATACAAAGTATACCCTGTGAACCTTAGCTGTTATCACACTAACTGTGGAGGACACTAGCTCCAACAACTATATGCCCCTATTTGGCTACTTTGTACTTTCATTACCATTTTGTAGGTACAAGCTGCGTAGTAGCGGAAACCGAGCCAAAACAGTCCACTTTGCATTCATTTAGGAGAATGGAAGAAACGGAACAGAAGCACTTTCATGGGAAAGCGTGAAACCGCTCACAAGCAAGCCCAAAGCCACGACCAACACTATATGCTAGGCCAGAGGACCTCGATCGACCATATCTTTGGTCGATCGAGGGGAGCACTGATGAAGAAGACCTCGATCGAGCTGCAATCTGCTCGATCGAGGGGTAGCTATTGAAGAATTGGTCGATCGAGAGGATGAACTCCTCGATCGACTGATATTCTCGAATAAAGGCCTCGATTGAAGGGATTTTCCCTCGATCGAGTGAAATCTATCACGGGCCTTAAGTCCGTAGACTAATTAGGTTAAAATTCGTGTTATGCATTATATAAGACTCTTAGTTCGTCATTAGGAAGGCACGACTTATTAACGACTTATTAACGACTTATTATCGACTACTTAGCAGACACTTATCATTCACCATTAGTTTCTGAACTTTCTTAATCTCTAAGTTTATATTCGGGTTTATGATCGACGCGGATTTGTTCTTTACGCCGGATTTGCTAAGATTGTAAAACTCTTTTATCTCCTTTATTCTTAATCATTGTTTTAATCTTAATTACTGTTTACCTTTCTTAATTGCTGCGTTATTGTTCTTTATGCTTGTTAATTACGATTATATCATGTCTAATGTCATATATTCAATCGTCTTTATTGCTAGCATCATTAATAGTATGAGTAGCTAATTCCCTTGTGTGTTAGGATGAGGAAAACTGTAATAGAGGCATGATAGGATAGAGTATATTAGTTAATCTTGAATATGAGAATCAATCTAAGCAATTTAATTGAGGTTAGTCGAATGAGTGCACACATGAGACTAGCTAGGTAGTTAACCCCGACCTGGATCGAGAGATTGGAAGGGAAAGGCTTGCTTAGAATTGATAGGTGACTCCTAAGAGGACGAGAGTTAATTAAGAAAATCCATAGGGTGGTTTGAGACCGAGAGGAGAAAACCATTGCCCTTCTCATTGATAGATTGACTGACTTAGTTGACCCGTAGATGCCGATATTGCAGTAGACCGAATCCTAGCATATTTTTCCTTTATCTGATTTATTTCGTGTTAATCTCTACCTTTATTTCTCTTCCTTTGAATCTTATTTAGTTTAGTTTAAAACCAAATCAAAACCCCCAGACTGTGACTGACAGACTTAGGTTACAGTTAGTTAATTTCCTCCCTGTGGAGATCGACCCTACTTCCGCTATCTCCTTTAGTTAGTAGACTTAGGCTTTTATTTTTGGTGTATAACGACTCGCATCAATGCTCATGCTTGCCATGGTGAGAAGCTGAGGATTTAGTTTATTTCGACGACATGGGGATATCCAAATGTCAAAATGCAAGAGCATAACGACGTTAATTTTAACTAGCCAGGGGCCGGTTTTATTTCGTGTCGCGTGAGCGACACGTGGGCTAGGCGAGGCGCGTTACTTTGTTTGTTCTTGAGAATTTGGATGAGTTGTGCCCTTTTTATAGTAACAAGTTCGGAAAATTAAGCGAAACTAATACTATAGAAACAAAATACTTTTGTGACCGTATAAGCTTAGTGTACATCTGTCGAGTTCTTAGATGCTAAACGAGGGTGAAAGTAAACGGAATGGAGTGAGAGGTTCTATGGTGTTGAAAGACACTGGAGATCTGTGTTATATCTCTTACTCACCTAAATGAATGAATGGATCATCCCAAAAGGCATGGAGACAATGTAACTGTGAGTCGATTCGTCTGAAACTTGTGAAAAGATGACTACTTGAGAGATTTTTTTTATTTGTGATTTTTGACTGGAGAGACTTTTTTTTCGGTTTTCGACGCTTTGTTGGGTTGACTGGATTTGTTTGTTTGATTTGAACTTGTTTAACTGGAATTTTTCTTATCTTTCTTTTTTTTTTTGGATTTGGATTTATTCGACTTTTGTTTGTCTTATCTCGTAAATTTTTGAATATTTGAGACTTTTGATTTGGGGTTGTTGGGATTTTTTTTGTTTTTTTGGTTTGAATTTGTGAGAGTTTAGGCATGATTGCACTAAAAATTGTTTTGACACTCCAGTGGGGGTATCAAAATTTTTGGCATAAGATGCAGTTTTTGGTAGTCATATAGGATCTGACGAATCGGGTAGCAAGATGGGGTCTCCAAACCTAAAGGTCACCTAGACAAAACGGCGATCAAGGAACTTTTCACACCACAAGATGTGGACAAGATGGTAAATGCACGCCCTCGTTAAGGCTTATTCTAAGAGGTTGAGGGATCTACACTAACGAGATACGACCTAAAGTATTTCAAGTCTATTCCACTAGTTAAGGGTAAAAAGTAAAACAAGTGACTAACAAAAAGTACATGTGCTCATTTGTAACTTAAAGAGGACTAGGTTGGTCCTATGTATTGATGAATGTTAAGATAGTGAATACAAACGGCTGCTGGGACATATCCCAAGCTACTGTTACTATTTGATACTAAGCTAGGAGAAACAGAGGGATGTGGTGACAGCATGAGAAGAACCTCTAGGGACTTCAAGCTTAGACTCCGACTCCGACTCCGATTCTAATTTGAATTTTTTGTCTTCTGGTTCTCTCTTGAACATCTCTTTTTCACTTTCCAACACATGGATTTCTGCTTCGACTGGGGAGATGAGGTGTGAACAATCCAAGGTGGATTCTTCATCTGTAATCGTCAGAATTTCAAGAGGATTGTTAGGCTTGCTTCCAGGAGGGATGGGTAGACGACCATCGTCAATCATATCTTGAATGACATGTTTCAACTTGTAGCATTTCTCTGTATCGTGTCCTTTGCCTCTATGATATTGGCAGTAAGCGTCTCCATCCCAAAACTTACTTTTCTTTTCCGGGTCAGGTGTAGGTCCTATAGGTTGAATTTTGCCTTGTTGTATCAATCTTTTCAAGGCATTGTAATATGTGTCACCGAGTTTGGTGAATTTCCTTTGAGGGTTTCTCTTCTTGGATGATTCGGCAAGTTTGACCTCATCGGGTTTGTTGGTAGAGCCATAAGAACGACTCGTTGAGCTTTGATACCCACGACCCGCCCTTTTGGACAAGAGTCCTTTTCGGATATCGTCTTCACTTCTTGTTCCCAGCATAGCCAAATCTTTGGAAGACCTTATATTTTGGCACCTCATATTGTTTGCATAAACGGACCTCAGGATTTCCACGAATTTCTCTACAAGAGTAGCTTCATCTGGACGTTCAACAAGCTGTGTGCTAGTTTTCCTTCGCTTATTTAGGAAGTCGGTGAATCCTTCTTTCTCATTTTGGGTAAGAACCTCTAGAGTGCGCTTATTGACTTGATTGTGATCCAAAGGGTTCTCATTCCCCCTGAACTTTGGGATGTCAGTCCCGTTGAAGTTGGTTGGCAATTGTGCGTTCACTGCTTCATACTTGCGATTATTCTCCCTATAAATGTCATCTCCTTTGAGATACATTAGTTGCTCCTCCAAGTATTGGAGTCGCTTTTCAGCTTCGGTAGGAACCGGCTTGGGATTGACTTCTGGTTGTCCCACAAAAGGTGGAAAGTCACCATGCACACTGTGGGGAATGTATAGAGGAGGAAGTCTAGTTTCTATGGAAACAATTCGATCCTCCATGGCATTGAGGCGAGCATAAGTTTGGTCTTGACTTGCTTGGAGATGGATGAGCGCAGCTAGGATTTGATTATTACCATTCTGGTTTGGTGCACGAATATTTGCTTGACTAGCTCCTGATATCTTGGAAACTGAGCAAGAGACCGACGACGAATCAGAACACGATCGACCAATCTAGCACAGGTACTCGAAAAGACTCGACTTGTGAAGTGGGAGTGTGTCACTGTGTAACGTGAGTTTTGAAAATGACTAATTTGAAAATGAGTGACGACTCAAAGTGGAGAACGACTCGACTTATGAAGTGGGAGTGTGCCACTGTGCTCATGGAGTATTGAAAATGACTAGTTTTTTTTTTAAATGCTTTTCCTAAGCAACCGTAGTGTGGTTGTAGGAGTGTTGACTTGAAGTGGAGAAATGCTTTTGACTAGACACTTGGACAGAGTTTCTACTCATTTCGCGCTACTTTAGGCCACAATTGAAAATGCTTTATAGCTTTAAGAGGATTTTGGTTTTGAAAATTTTGTCCTGGTTTATTTACAAAGTGGTGATCATGTAAGGGTTATACACATTTAAACAGGCACTGTAACGGTATGCTGAGTTCATTTAAAAGGGTTTTGGCTTAAAGGTTGGGTTGCCATACCAAGCAATCAAACTCAAGGTCGGTGGAGAGGTCCGCGCCAAACATGAGTAAAGCCGGTTCCTAGTCCATTTCCTTGAGTAGTATAAGCCCTTGGTGCTAAGATGAGTACACATTGTGGTATGGTTGACGTCAATCGCTATCCATTCTTAGGCCCTGATAAGAATTTAGACCGTCTAGACAGGACGATTGGTCGAAAGGGTTGGGTTAGGCCTAGGAAGGCCAAATAAAACGACCTAGGAAGGTCGAGTAATGAAAACCGACAACTGTCTCATACATACTATTCCCTAACCTTGTTCAAGTTTCACCATGGGTACACGTAAGTTCATAATCCCCAGCAGAGTTGCCAAACTGTGAAACACGGGTTCACGATACTTTCTGAGCTGTGGCGCGCGGGGAACCATGGACGGAGCAACGAGGGACAAGCATAAAAATACACATTTGTGGAGTCGCCACCAACTTTTGTGGGAAGTTGGAACCGTTCGAATACTTTATGCCATGTCAAGATACAAAGTATTGACATGAACTCTAAGAACTCGTTACCCTTAGCATTCTATGTCTAGAATGACTCTCGTGCATGCCAATGAACACAGATGTTCACAGAGATCTGGAGTAAGGGGTGATGGTACGTATTTAGAAGTTCTTTAATTGAACACCTAATCCCGCCCGCCTCGATAAAGGCCTCTACTAATGATTATGGAAACTATTATGCACTCGATATGTAGTCGGTTATATGCATGCAATGTAACATCCAGGTTTTAATTACTATGTCGGTGAACACATAATTTACTATTCAATTAGGTTGAAATAGGAATTTAAGATCGATTGCATGTGAAAGGCAAATAAATCATACAATACAATTATTAAATAAAGCTATGAAAGAAATATTACAATTGATTACAATGGATTCCGGGATCTATGTCGGAAGTATGTCAAAAGGAAAAGTTTAAAGAAAATAAAGAATAGATTTAAACGGACAGATTAGCAGCGATACTAGAATTAATAATCGATTAATTAATAATTACTGCTACGTCGGAGCGAATCAGAAAGTTCAGAGACAGAATCCAACCCAGAACAGGCGTAGTGTGTGATGCGTCCTCTGTGCATCTGTTCTTGAGTTGGGTTCTGGATGTGAAGCTAGAATCGCAAACAGTTAGTGTTCATTTGTGTACTTACAGTTTATTATTGATCATTAAGTCAAATTGAAGTGATTTAAGTCATATTAAATTATACTGAATATATCAAAGACTGATAGGCTATGTCGCACACCTAATCAAAGAAAACTTTTCCTAGACACAAATTAATGTAGTACGAGGGGTCGAACACAAGGAGATGGAAATTGCGCTATGAAATGTTATGAATAGACTACTATCAAGGTCAGTTTAATGGTTGGTTTGGTTTTGATGTTTAGCTAAAAATGATGTAAATTAAATAATATTAAAAGAGTCTAGGGGAGTCGGGTCACTTATGCAAATACGTAAATGCTCCTGTTAAACATAGGAATTCTTAATATTGTTAATTGCTTAGGCTAAAAACACCCATCTCTCGATATTAGTGTCAACCTTAGGTCGGGTCCTAGAGAAGTTTCGTTATGACTAGGTCGTCCTACTACACATGCTTAGTCTAATCCAATTCCGTGCCTCTCGACTTACAGAATGAATTAACAAATTTAATCAATGTAATTGGCCAAATAAAAAAGATTAACAAAACAATACAAGCATGTGATAGAAACAATTTACCAATATTAATTCATCCTTATTTTAACATTTACAACTTACTAATTGTGCATGGCTTCCTTAATCCCTAGACAAATGAAACTACTCACTCATGTTAATAATTAAACTAATAACATTTGGTATAATAAGCATGAATATCAAATTATAAAAGAAAACAACTTGTTAATAGAACGTGTTACACTAAGTGAACGAAATTACTACTAACAATTCTAATGTAAATAACAATGAAATCTTGATTAACTAGTGATACGATTAACTAAATGACTTGTAAGGTAAATGACGAAAGTGAATAGTAACATAAAACTAGAATTAGAATTACCGCAATAGGGAAGTATAACTCGGAAATGAAGAACAAATAACCCAAATAGCTTGAATTGAAAGATTGAATTATAACTTGAAATGTAACCAACAATTGTTTGTGAACTAAAGAAAACGTAACTTAAAACAAGACAATAATTCTTAAACTCGAAACTTATGCTAAATTATGAAGAGAGTTCTAGGGGAAATGTATAAAAGTATGTAAGAAGATGTGACAAAAGATGCCCCTAAGTGTCGAAGTTCCTCCCCTTTATATAGGGAGAGGGACTTGAAACGTATGTAACTCACAGCACCCCAACCCCGATCGGGGTTTCACTAATCCAGGAACATTTGCTTAAATGCTTGAGGAATCCTATGATATGCCTTTAAGCTCCTTAATTCTCCTGTTAATTGCATAGTTTGGCATCCCATGAGCATCCAAAGAGCATCCCTATGTTGAGTTGTGTGGACTCCTTAAGTTGGGCTTCATTTTGGTTTCGCATTTTCACATCAACCCATTTCACAAATCTTCATGCTTGGGCTTGTCATTTTCCATACTATCCTTCCATGGTCCATCTTGCTTCCATTAGCTTGGTGGACTTTGGTGCTTTCTAAAGTGCTAGGAAAAAGCCTCTAAATGCTTAGATTCCTACAAAATGTAGAAAACACGAGCAATGCACCTCGAACACGTAATTAGGTCACAAATATACTAAACAAAGTATAATAATTATGTAAAATCGAGCTAAATTAGGTAGTAAAATCATATAAAAACTAGACATATCAAAGAGAATCCTAGAGATTTGATATGGATGGATCTAACCTCTAAATACACAATTTGATCTAAAAGTTGACCAAACCCGCTAATATTAATTATTAGGGATCTAAGTCAAGATAAACTATCTAATTAGATTAAAAGACGATTTATAAGAATAATAAAAACTAATAAATGTTTTGAAAAGGTTTGACATAAGTCTGACATGAATCTTACATGAGATGAAATAAAATACAAAATAAAAGATAGGATTATTACACCCTGAGACTTACATGTTGATGACAAGATTAACTAAGTTGAGTTTTAGTGATAGGTCGACTCGAATGCAAAGAAAGTGCCCTCGTAAGAGGATTGAAAAGATTAATTAAATTGATTAAGTGTAGTGGTCAAATTGGTAGGTCGATGCAAAACGTGACGGGAACCTAGAAGGATCTGAGCTTACGTGGTCGATTGATCAAGCACGCAGATGTCAAAATGCTTAGAGCAAGGTCTAGAATGCAAAGAGAGAGAAAAGAAGGGGCGGAACACTCGCGTGCTTTGAAAGTGAGCACGAACCTCTCCTTTTATAGAGAGAAATCCGAAGAGTTTTGGAATGACTCGAACACGAAAAGAAATCTAGAAAATATTCCGGAAACAGAGAAAACAAGCTGGGGAAGAGGCACAGCAGGCACTGCGACTCTTGGAAGAGGCGCAGCGCCCATTGCATCATTTCCCAAGAAGTTTCCTACTTTGAAAGAAAGATTTCCGCGTTTCTTTATGGAATTGCGGTAGATTTCGAATTCTTCTAAATAAAATACGGATATATTTTACCAAGAAAGATCAGTTTTGAAATATTTAAAATATCCGGAATATTCTCGAGCGTTCAGACACGGTTTCAAAAGACGATTTATAGAAAATGAAGCGGTGATTGACCCGGACTCCAAATAAACTCTAATGACTGTCAAAACGACCGTATCGGCACGTAGATGACGACCAAGGGGTAGACACAAGTGTTTGAGCTATCACTTGACGACAAATTTATGAACTGTTATAAATCGTTTCGCATACCAAACATGCGGCTCAATCATTACTAGGTGGTTGGCGGAAGGTGTAGATTCGAGGTATCTACAATTATACCAACTAGTTAGAAAAGGTAGATGAAAATGAATAAGAAACCAAGAATATAAGAAGAAAACTGTCACCCAATATTCAAATAATCCAATAATAGGAAAGATTAACCAATTTTGAGAGTTTTGTAAGGTAAATTAAATTAATCCAATTACAAGAGTTGAAGTTTGGTTCAGGGTTAAATTGGATAGAGTTTTGTATGCAATTAATTTAATTGGATTAATTTATGATAGACTTTTTTATTTGTGAAATTGTCTCCTAAAAATCCTTTTAAATCAGTGTTAAAATCGTAATCAAAGACCTTACTCTTTAATTTTGCAATTATATTCTGTTTGTAAAATACTAAATGATTGAAGTTGAACATTGTTTGTTGACTTTGACCTTTATTGTCATTTCAGACTACCTTAGGAACCATAGATTTGTACCATGGTTTTGACATTGCTAGCAAAAATGATGTCTCTGCGTAATAGGCAGTATTCAACATGTTTAGTAGTTGTTTTCACTCTTTGTTTGAATAGATTTTGGTTGCCTTACATATTCATAAAAACAATGTCTGACTTTGTTCATACTGTTTTAATTTTCAAATATACAGACACCCACAAATCAGAACAAGCAACAAGTAACTTATTTATACTTTTCTAGGGTAGGGAATTGAATTAATATAGTATATTGATTGGCTGAAATAAATTTCTACGACAACCTCAGCGATTATACTTAAATTTAAACTCATATTGGCAGCAAAAAATACAAAAAATTTGAAAAGTATTTAAGTCAAACCACGTGGTGTCACAAAAACCTGTTTAAATAAGATTAAAGGTTAGTGAAAGCCTTTACAAAACGACATTATTACATGATAACTTAAGAACAAGGACGGCTAAGGCCCGGTTCAGGTTGAGCCCAAGAACCGAACTCCAACTTGGAGGTCCTCACTTATATACTCCCTCCGTCCCTATGATTTGCTTACCATTTCCATATTAGGGTGTCTCATTAATTGTTTACATTTCTATATTAGGAAGGTAATCTATGAGTTTGATCACCCAATGGGAGTATTGTCCACATATCCACCTAGTACCACGAAAAGTGGTCCTGATGGGTCATATTTATATACATGTTTATGTCTCCCCTTGGTTACTTTAGTGACGGTTTTTGGTGCCTAAATGCGCGATTAAATGCTATTATTTATAGAATGTCGATACATTCGCCTTTTGGTGTTTTAATGCAGGATTGATGCATTTGTGGAACAATTTTATGTTAATGAACACCGCGGAATCGATAGGCATGGAAATCAAGAAGAATGAAGAAGACAACGAATATAGGATGGGAGTTTCCCAGTCACTCGATTGAGTATGTGCAAAACTCGATCGAGTCGTATGAGAAAAGTTGGAGCATCTCAGGGACGCTCGATCGAGTATGCTAACACTCGATATCGAGTCGCAAGCCGAAATACTCGATCGAGTATGTCAGTACTTGATCAAGTGTTTTCTAGTTTTACTGTTTTCCTAAAACTTCTGTCAATCGGATTATTGTGTAATATAAGTAGAAAACTCGTCCCTTATTATTTCTTATATTTTTTTATTATTTAGAAACTCTTAGAAAAACCTAATATTATTATTAGTTATCGTATTGCTTCAACTTTCGTGCGATATTAAAATCTTGTAATTGGTAATTACTACCTTACATTGTTATTCAAGTTTTAATGTTTAGTTATCTCAATTGCTTCGTTAATCTTTTTTATGCCTTTCATTATGTCTTGTATGAGTTGAATTATTGTTAACTTGTTTAATATGAGTAGCTAAACTTTAATCTAGGGTTGAAATGGGATCTATGATTGTTAGAAGGGATAGATTTATTAATTGAATTGCAATCGCATGGTTATCGTTTGATTATCGTTTTAAACCTAGTTAATTGATTATTGGTCAGGATTAACTAACTAGTCTCGCGAATTAGGATTTTCACCGACCGGATTAAGACTAATATAGGCTACGATAATTGAATAGAACTCGTCTAATGATAACGATCGCATGTTAAATTGTAGATCTAAAGGGCATAATTGAATCAAGCAATCTTGTGACCTTAGATAACTTTATTGCATGTTAAGTGATTATCCCTCTATCCCCTAATAATAATTGTAGTGAACCTGAGACCCTATACTTTTTAATCTTATCGAATTCATCCTTTATTATTGTTGTTATTGAAATTAGTTTAGAAACCAAAAATCAAACCTTCAAGAAATTATTACCTTAAGACAGACTTAGTTATTATCAAACTAGATTATTACCGCCTCCTTGTGGATTCGATACCTTACTTATCACTGACTATTAGTTAGTAATGAGTTAGGTTTACTTTTCTTTAGGGAACGCGACTTATCCTTATCAAATTTGGTGCCGTTTTCGGGGTCACTCCATCGAGTGTTGGGTGCACTCGATCGAGTGATCCAAAGACAGAAATTTTTTCTTGTTCAGCAATGAACGCTCAATCGAGTATTGGGTTCACTCGAACGAGTGTCTCTGAGACCATCGAATTTTTCACTTCAGATGAAGACGCTCGATCGAGTATTGATGAACTCGATCGAGTGTCTGCAGGACTGGGTAACTCTTATGTATTCATCCCTTTACCACTCATGCCTATATCAAATTGGATTGGCATCTCCGGACTCTTATAATGGGTCGCACTCCTCAAGGGAATAGCATTAGCTTGTTTGTGTGGGGGTTTTCCTTAAGGAAGAAGATTTACCGGTTGCCTTTGTGGATTTTGAGTTGCCAATTGGGCAATTTGAGTATCCACTATCTTGTTGTGAGCAAGTAAAGGGGAGATTTGAGAGTATTGATTTTGTTGTATTGTGAGGCTTTGTTGCAACATGGCTTTCAATTCTGCCATATCATTATTTGGAGGTGCTTGAGGAGGGGCTTGTTGAAAGTTTTGGCCTCCTTGATTTTGACGGTTGTAATTGCCTTGAGAATTGCGATTCTGAGGAAACACATATGATGAACCTTGTTGCTAAGGCGCTGGCGGGGTAGGATTAAGGACATTTTAACTTCGATATGAGAAGTTTGTATGCTCCATTGTCCTCTCGTTATAAAAATTAGAGTACAGACTACCTTGCTTAAAAAATTGAAAAGCAAGCACTTGCTCAACCGTACTCATACATTCAACTGCATTATGCCCCGTCGTACCACATCTCGCACAAATTATCTCCTGTTGAACCATGGCATGAACCGTTTGCTTATTTCCCAAAGACTGAGAAGTTTTCAATTCGGCAATTTGAGCGGCCAAAGCCTCTAACTGAGCTACAACGACACTATCTAAACTACCCCTTATCATACTACCCATGGGGTTACCATAGTCAGCAGTGTGAGTGACTATTTCATCAATCAGCTTCCAAGCATTAGCATTAGTTGTATTTTTTTTTGAAACCTCTCATTGGTAGAAGAATCTAACAAGGCTCTATAATTATCATACAACCCATTATAGAATTGGTTGCACAGGAACCGAGTCTCAATACCATGATGTGGAACAGATTTGACCAGTTTCTTGAAGCAAACTCATCCCTCATTGAAGTTTTCAGTGAGATTTTGCTTGAAACTTGTAATTTGACCCCTTAAAGCATTAGTTTTATGGGGTGGGAAATACCTCTTGTAGAAGGCAGGAGTTACAGAATTCAAATCAGTGATACGCATCGCATCCATGTCTAATTCACTCAACCAATCTACTGACCCATCCCGTAGAGAAAAAAAAAAGCACATGCTTGACTTGGTCTTGTGTTACTCCATCTTTTAAGGGAATTGAGCGACAATAGTTAGTGAACTTCTCCACATGTTTCGCAGGATCCTCATTAGAACCCCCTCTAAACATATTTCGCTCCACCAAATTGATGTAAGACGGGTAAATCTCAAAAGTACCATCATCTGTAGTTGGGAGTTTGAATCCTTTGGGAATGGATATAATGGTACGTTATGAATGGATGGCTGAAGTAGTCATGATTGTGGTAACGGCAAAAAATAGAAGTATCCTCTTCTAAGTATTTATTTTCTGCAACAAAGTCGGCGTAGACGGAGTCAAGCATACTCAAATCTTCGGCTTGACGAATTTCTTTCCAAAAGTTTCGTCTAGCAGGGAGGGTCTTTTCTGGTTCGGGATCGAATGGTACGAGCTCGGGCCTGAGAGATCTGGGCATAAATAAACACTAAATAAAAGGATAAAAAACGGTCTCAAGTAACGAGTTCCTTTAGAAAAAAAGACAAACTAAATCAAAATCAAACAGAAAATTGTTTCCTATCCGGTATATGTCTAGAGCTGAGAATGTAGTTGCTGACCATTTATCTCGTTTGAGAGATGATGAGGATCCTATCCCCATTGATGATTCATTCGCCGATGATCACCTCTTGGCCATTACCATGGAGACTCCATGGTTTACTGACTATGCCAACTATTTGGTTGAGGGAATTATGCCTCCCGATCTTTCTTATCAACAAAAGAAGAGATTTCTACATGATCTTAAGCGGTAATTTTGGGATGATCCATATCTATTCCGGAAATGTGCCGATGGTATTTACTGACGATGCATTCCAGAGGTTGAGGTACATGCTATCCTTTCTCATTGTCATTTCTCTTCTTATGGTGGTCATCATGGTCCCTCTAGAACATTTTCTAAAATGATGCAGTCGGGCTTTTATTGGCCGACTCTTCTCAAGGATACTACTACTTTTGTCCGTTCTTGTGACGCATGTCAAAGGACGGGTAATATTTCGCAAAGAAATGAGATGCCTTGGACGAGTAGTAGCGGTATACTATGTTTCAAAGTGGGGGGAAGCCATTTCCACTCTCACTTGTGATGCTCAGGCAGTTATTAAACTGTTTCAGAAGATTATCTTCCCACGATTCAGAGTCCCTCATGCTCTTATTAGCGACGGAGAGAAGCTTTTCAATGAACGCCATCTTAACACTTTACTGAAGAAGTATGGCGTTACACACTGTCAGGGGTTAAGTTAATTTTGCAGATAAATGGGCAGGTAGAGGTTTCTAATAGAGAGATAAAGTCGATCATTGATAAAATTGTGAGTATATCAAGGAAGGATTGGAGTCGTAAGCTTGATGACACTCTATGGGCTTACCGAACCGCTTTCAAGACTCCAATTGGTGCATTACCATACCGGTTAGTCTATTATAAGGCGTGTCATTTACCGGTAGAACTCGAGTATAAGGCGCTGTGGGCCATTAAGAAGCTTAATATGGATCCCTCACTGGCAGGTGAGAAATGACTTATGCAATTGAACGAGCTCGATGAGTTTCGGTTATATGCCTATGATAATGCTCGGGTTTACAAGGAAAGGACGAAGAAGTGGCATAACAAGCATATCTTGTAGCGAGAATTTCAAGTTGGTGATAAAGTATTATTATTTAACTCCCGTTTGCGTTTGTTTCCAGGTAAGCTTAAGTCCAGATGGTCATGACCGTTCACAATTACTGAGGTGAACAAATTTGGGTCGGTTACGCTGAAAACCGACAAGGGAGAAACCATCAAAGTAAATGGTCAACGCTTGAAAATTACTTATGAAGGGGCCTTTATTGGAGTGGTAGAGGTCGTCGACCTCTTCACTATCTCTCATTCTTCCATTTGATGAGGTAACACAGTTGTGCGGGACCGTTAAAAACCAGCGCTAACGGGAGGCAGCCCGGATGTTATTCTATTTAATTTGTATAATTTAGGGTTTTATTGCATACTTATTAGTTAATTTAGTCTAATTTCCGTCATCTAGATTAATTTAATTAGTTGCATTTCAAATTTTCATATACATTGATTTGAGTGCAGAAAGGGAGTGAATTTAACGTATTCCAATGAGTATTATTGCATATAAGACAGTGTTTCGGGATTACTTACGAGTTGGAGATGAAAGAACGTGGTCTTCAGTTCACTCGATCGAGTTCTAGCGATACTGGATCGAGTGGTTTTGTGAATTGGAAATTGGAATTAAAGTCGTAGCCAAACAAGATCCGTCCCAAAGACTATCAAGTGTTTTTGTACTCGATCGAGTGTTACCGTACTCGATCGAGTCAGCCGGTTCAACTCGGTTTTTTCGCGTCTTCTTCTTTCTTTTTCCCCCAATTCCCTTCATTATTTTCGAACACTTCTCTCTCTACTTATCATATTCCTCTCCCAAATCCCTACTAAACTTCTACAGTAATCTAATTAAAGCTTTGCAATCATCATTTCACTCATAATAATTCACTCCATTGTTGTTAATTTGCATAAATCCGCTCTTCATTGCCCTATTTTTAGTTTTCGTCTATACCTAGGGTTTGAGTTGAAAAATTCAATTTTGGTGCTTGAATCTTGGGTTCTTTGCTTCAAATCTGAGTTTTAATTCATCTAATTACAATTTCTTATCTTTTTAGTTTATAATTTGTTGTGTTTGAACCCAAATTTTGAAACAAAAAAACGAGAGGGGGTTGACTATAGTCGAGTGGATTTCGATTTACTTTTGTCGTTTCATTGTTATTGTTCAACATGAAAGGTGAAACACGGAATAGTAAGCGGAAAAGGGGACAAGCAAGTACCTCTAATCTCGTTCAACAAACCGTTCTGGTCGTTGAAGAAACCGCTACACCTCAGTTACGACCGGTTCCGGCATATCCCTGGATTACTTTCCAAGATCAGTCTCAACGGGATGAGTTTATTTGGGTCATAGCTCGGCCTATGAGCGCTACCCGATGCATTTCTACCAATGTTCTCGACTCTTTGGGCATTCGAGGTACTCTTCATGCTATGTTTCTACACCTCGGTTTACAAGGTATTTTTAGCATTTATGAGCTTTCCTATCGTCCCTTAACCTTGGAATTCTTGAGTTCTTTTATGTATAATGGGCCTCGGCAACAAATAGGCTTTCGATTGAGGAATATGGAATTTCGTATAACCTTTGATCAACTTTCCAGGTATTTGGGTCTTACTGAACATATGGAGGATGATTTAATTCGTCTTCCTCACGGGACATCAGCTACACGATATTTCCCATTATTTACTGGGTTTGCAGATGTTGATGTAAGTGTTATGGCACTTAGCGATGTGCAACATGTTTGTTTGAAATTATTTTTGGGAATGCCCAGTTACCTGTTGTTTGGTTGTCGGGATTTTAGTAAGGTGAATTCTTGGGAGGTTCTTCTACTTACTTCTTATTTGAACCCTTTTCGTGAGCATGAAATTACCTTTAGTGCACCTGGATTAGATTGTGTAGCTCTAAAGACAGTGTCTGGTACAACTTCTTCACTTGGTTGTGGTGTCATTGTCACTAGATTAGCTAGAAGTTTAGTTGGTTTTGAGGGGCGGGAACCCTATTTTGCTATGACCAAGATTACTCCTACACTGCTGGATGAGGAGTATTTGAGCCATAGTTTGTGTTGGTTGGAGGTCGTCGATAGTGCGTTTTATTGGAAGGTTAGAGAGGCTTTGTGGGTGAAGTTGTCGGATAATGACCATTTACCTAGGATTGCTCATTTCAAGATGGTTGATTATGAGATTCGCCCTCTTCCGGAGACTTATTTGCTACCACCCGAGATTTTTACTCCCTTACATGCGTCCAAGATTCAAGTACGCCGTCGTCGACCCCCACCTGTGCATTCTACTGTTCGTATGCCTCAGCCGCCGCCACCCCAGCCGCAAACTTTTGGTTTTTTGGGTTCCCCTTTCCTACACCCCTCTTACAGTTTTGACCCCATTCTTGAGAGGGGGGTGAGGATCCATCAAGAGATCAACAATAATTTGGTAATGCGGCGTCTGTGGAAAGGCATGGAAAGAGCCTCACTTGGGACGGTTCCACCGCCACCTCCTTTGACACCCCTGAGTTACTGGAGAGGTACAAGTGATGATAGTGATGTATTCCACAACTATGGGGTGACGAGTGAGACATGGACAGATCAGCTTAGTCAGGCTTATGGTTGTCTTGGACGGCCATATCTATACACTTATTCGTCCTGATGAGCTTGTTGGTAGTTTCCGAGCTCCAACTTTTGGTAGGGTTCGTAGTGGTGATCGGGCGAGTACATCTGGTGCTCGTCGATATGATCATGAGCTCCATGCCATCCTTGATAAAGTTGACGATTATGATGAGGCCATTCATGAGAGAGGCGATGATGTTGGGGAGGATGAGCAGTAGTGATGGCTGGTCACTATGTCCCCCATTTTTCAGCTGGTTTGGTGGATTCTATGTCTATAAAACGGGTATCATCTTTCTTTGTATTTAATTTAGTTTTATTTCCCCTTTCCTTTTGTTAGATGTGTCCTTTAGGCTGTTGTTGTTGGATATGTTGTGTGATTAATGTCCTGTTAGCGTCACATTGAGCACACTGTGACATTTAGGTTTGGGGGAGAGTCTTTATTTATGTTGTTTGTATATTAGATTATTACCGCCTCCTTCCTCCTTGTGGATTCGATACCTTAAGAAATAAAGTTTATCATGTAACATAAACTGTAAGAAATTGTTACCTTAAAACAGACTTAGTTATTAGCATACTAGATTAAAACCGACTCCTTGTGGATTCGATACCTTACTTATCACTCACTATTAGTTAGTACCGAGTTAGATTTACTTTGATTTAGGGAACGGGACTTTACCCTTATAAGGTCCCCTACCATTTCCTTAATAATTGTGTCAAAAGTAATGGTAAACAAATGACCGGGACGAAGAAAATACATTTTAAGGATATATACTATAAACATGAAAATAATTTCGTAAATAAAGTTGGGTCTAGTGGTCTGAGGCTAAAACTTGAAGACTCAATTAAAGCCCGCCTTGGTTCGACTCCCACTAGCATCTCTTTTACATTTTTTTAGCTTCACCTTTTCTTGCTCGTTTACGTTATTTTTATGGTCATAATTTTTTCATCTTTCCATTTTTTTCCATTGTCCCCCTATTATAAATCATTTTTGGGTAAATCATTTTTCGAGGGTTATACCCTCGATTTTTACCCAACAGCACCACCTCCAATGTTGAGTTGAGTTGGGGTGATTTAACCATTCAGCTCGGACTTTCATTTTTTTACTTCACTTTGTTTACTTTATACTTTATGGTCATAGTTTTTCATCTTTCCATTTTTTTTCTTTTTTCCCTAATTTAAATTATCTTTGAGAGAGTTATACCCTTGATTTTTACCCCTTTTTTTATATAATTATGAGTTAGGAAAACATTATTTGCTTATTTAACGCATATTCAAAATACTTCATAAAAGAGATGCGTATTATCATAAATCATTAAAAAACTACTCCACCCTGCATCGTATTTAATTTACATATATTTGTGGTATAAGTTTCAAAACTTTAGGCGGAATGGGTAGTATCTTAATAGGGTGTATATATCAAGACACATACTTTACCTTTTAAACATAAAGCGGTAAAATTAATTTTATGGCCCACGTCAACCCAGCCCTCCAAAAAATTTGAGACGCCCCTACTTAAGTAGCAAGTCATACAGCATAAAAAGTATTAAATTTACATATGAGGCATCCAACCCCTCTGAAATGTTTATGGTTTGTCACGAAAGACAAGGCGAAGGTACATTGATAGGGCTCATCATTGTCTTAAAATGCCAGCTAGGTCACTTCTCATGTGCCCCAAAATAATAGTGATTTGATACATGTCATTCATGAAACATGAACGCTACTCTCGGTGAGGATTAGCTAGGTGTCCTCTCATATATTACACAATAATAACACATAAACAGTTTAAATATGCCATACAATATTTAAACACACAACGAATCCTTATTGTCATAAGGAGTCGTTGACATATAGAATAATATTTAAACACACAACGAATGCTTATTGCCATATGATACCCGGTTCAAACACGGATGACAACTCGCTGAAGCATCAGTCCCATTAGTTAATGGCAAACTAAGCATACCCTAAGTGTATTATTGCAAAACCTCTCACCTAACTGATTTCATAAGTTATTTAAATCAATTCTCGTTCGCAAACGATATATAAAAGCTTCTCACGCATGAGGAAGGGTAAATAAATTTCTTTTTTGAAATAACATTTTCTTAAAAAGGAAACTTTTTCTAAAATGGAAAGCTACTTAAAATAAAGACTCTAAAAATAGAAGGTTATTAGGAATAGTAATATACTACAAGTAGTAAATCATTAAACTAAGTCTTTTATTAAAATACCTATCATATGGATATGAGACATTTATTAGTTTATCTTATTTTCAAACATTTATTTCAACGCTCCACTTAATTCAAAACTAAGGATAACCATTTTGCAATCCCAAAATAGATCGTTTCTACGCTTAGAAATATTATTTATTGAAAGTCTAAAATTAGATTAATTTGGTAAAAATAGGATATTAACCATATTATTACTAATCTTGAAATGTCGAAGTAATTAAATGATAAGTATAAATAATAAAAATCTTTGGGGCACCATATTAAAATATTTTTAAATAAAACTAATATATAGATTAATTTTATAAATATAAAATAAACCTTATTTTCTTACTTTCAAATCAACAATTTCAAAAACAACACCCATTTCTTTTCTTTTTCTTATAAAATAATTAAAAATATTTATTTATATCAAAATAGGGACGATTCATATTCTAAAAAATGGATTATTAAACTACCAAAATAACCCTGATACAAAAATAAAATTTTCCTTTAATTCACTTAGGTTTGCATTAAAATTGTTAGTTACTTATAAAGTTTAAATTAAGATTAAAAATCCTATAAATTTTATATTTATATATTATATTTAGGTCTCTTCCAGTATACTTAGTTTCGTAAATTTTTCAATTGATTTGATTTTTAAATGTAATTAAAATCGTACCATACATTAACAAGAGATAAGTAGCTTGTTTTATTTATTTAAAATACTTTTTGTCAAAATAAATTCTACAAAATTAATATTATTCTTAAATGAATTAATCAAGCCAAATTTAGTTTTATTTTTCACAATTTATAAAACGTAAAAATAATATAACCCTACTACTTATACATTATTTGGCCAATTAGTAATAAAAACAATAAAAATGCAAACTAATTCTTTTAATTACTAACATAAAGTATCCAATATAAAAAAATCATATTATAAAGATTTTTATAAATTGTTTAATGTAAAGTTGAGTTTATAGTTATATTCTTACATTAGTGAGAAAAATACATTAATCATAGAGTAGATAGACAGTAGAAATAGGCAAGTATAAAGTTGGGCGAGAATAATAGAGTGTTCTAAAACTATTTTTTATGTTTTTGTGTCAAGTTTTCTGGTGAAAAAGTTGTCAAAATGTCGTAAATTCAGAGTGAACTAGTTTTATGCCCGTGTAAAAATTGTACGGGTTGTATTTCCATAATTGATATTAATAAAGTTTATAAATTAGGTATACTCTAAAATCTAAATTTATTAATTATATAATATATAGTAATACACTTTTATCTTTGTCCCAATTATTTGGTCACCTTTGATTAAAATACCCTTTATAAAGAGTATAAAAGATAAACAAATGAATGGGACAGAGGGATTATGTTATAGTCTTTCTTAAAACGGAGATATCCGTCTTAATATTAAAACATGTCAAATATTACCTCACATGTGCATATAGGACAAATCTTTTACTTTTTGCTATTTATAATGTCTTTGTTTTATCCATCGCAAATAAGCATATTTCACCTTCTTAAACTTAACACGAATATAAGCGACTTAAATGAGAATTTGCCCTTTGTTATTTGTTATCATTTTTTTGTGTCACAATTTTCTTTATAAAAAAAAACAAATATGAGGTTGACATACTATAAATTAAATGAGACACTATAAAGTTGATAGTCTTCCAAGGAAAGACAATAACCAAATTCTATAACCTATATTAGCAAGTCTATGAACAACACCATTGATTTTTTTATTAAAGAAAGATCATGAAATTGACTCATTTTGTATTATATAACACTAAAAATAGACAAAGAGAGTATATGTATAAGGTTTTTTATAAATATTTTTGTCTTGTCAATATTGTTGAAATAGTTAATTTTTGTTACGTTTATGTTTCATGATAACATTTAACATACATAAACTTATTTGATCCATAAGATTGCGCAGATTATTGAATAAATTGGTCTGTAAAAAGAATTGGTCGAGTCAACTCAAATAACGTGCCTCTCTAATTTTGATATGTTAATTACAAAGGATTATTGTATAAAACAATAATGTTTTGGGTTTAATTTAAACCCCAAATTGGTCCTCCCAAATCTCAAGATGTATACACAAATGGGTCAAATTTCTATACCAAATCTACATAGTTACATATTTACATATCACAAACTCTAAAATCCCCTAAGCACACTTGTACTTTTAAACTCTATCCTTCACGACTCACCACTTTACAAAAAACCCTCTCTTTTTCACAAAAGAAATAAAATACGAATCTTTTTTTGAGTAAAAAACAAACCTTATATCACCAACATCTCTCTCAAGCGAAAATGTCTTTATTTGGAGCAAAAAATATGTATTTTAATTATTTTGTAGTTCAAGATTATAGATCTAATCATTATTGAAGAGTAAGATTTTAATTTTTTTTAAGTCCCTCTTCTCATAATTTTAGCTACAATTCGTATTTCCGTATAATATATTACGGAGTATATAATATCATCATCTTAAAGAGGTATTATATCTTCCATGTACTATTTCAAGAATAAATTCATTCCGTGTTTTTCAAATTTATTAACAGATTTGATCCTTTTTTCGATTATCAATTTTTTTTTGTAACAAATATTTCCTATTTAAGGCTTTAAGCTACTTTTGTAAAGTAAAAAAAATGTCAATTAGTATGTTAAAGGTTTTTGTAAAGCAAACAAAAAAATATATTAGTATCCGTATTTTCTTATATTCATTTAGGATTAAACTTTCCGTTCCAATGTCTTTTAATTAAAGGAGTATCCGAAGCAGGTTAGGGAGAAGGAGAAAGATTAAGGCGTCTCTTATTTTTAAAAGAAATTATTATAGCCCATAGTTTATAAATTGTCATTAATTGATCCATATTTTTAAACTGCAATATATTAATCTGTATTTGTAAATATTTGTACCAAGTAATATATAAATTCGTTGGGTATGGGTGATGGGATGTGTAGATATATTATAAATCACGGGTGTATTGATGTATTAAGGAGAAGATAGGAAATGTTTCTCTTTTAATAGAAGATAGATATTTTATACTTCCTCCATTCAACTACACACTACACATATACCATTTTTATTCATTCAGCTCCACGTACACTACACCTTTCTAAAAAAGGAAATGCAAATGACCCTTCCATCCTTATTCCAACAATTTATTTACAAAAAATGTCATTGATGACCCACTCTAATTGATCCTCAAAACTCACCCTAATTATACTTTGACCCGATTATTGGGTTATACCCCACTTTTCATTACTAGTAAAGCAATTCCAATTGACAAATATTGTACCTTTATTAATTTTTTATTCATTTTCGTAAAACTTGTGCAAAAAACATATAGGTAGTGTGGAGTTGAATGGAAGAAGTATTGATTAATGTTGTCAAGAAGAGATACGGTTTTTTTTATCGATACACAAACCATATAAATAAATATTTTATACTTCCTCCATTCAACTCCACACTACATATTTCTATTTTGGACACTATTCACAAGTTGGAAGACTCTTTCAATTTCCGTCTAATATATAAGAGAAAATAAACTCTCTAAGCCTAACCCTAGCAGTCGATAACACACCGTTAGTGAACCACGTAAATCTATGTACTATCGTCTTTGTTGTTCTTTATTTGTTCTTTCTCGTTTCTGTTATAACAATTTGGTTTATAAACTTTAAAATCTAAAACTAACTTAGAGAGAGAAAAGAGGTATGGGATGATGAATAAAGGACTATGAAGCACATCGTATATCAACCACCTATCAATTAATAATGGATGATGCATAAATATTTCTCCACAAATTCTTATTTAAGACGGAGGTATCCGTCTTAAGCTTAAGACGGATACCATATTCTCTCACAAAATACCCATCAAGGGTGAGTGGAGAGCACATGGGGGGTGCCCACCTTGTCCCCTCTACCCATTTCCTCTCACAAAATACTCGTTGCAAGATCCGACCCGTCTTAAGCAAGACCTACTGATATTTCTCACCACAACTCGTTTTGTTAAGAACACCATCTAAAGTTTAATCAGCAATAAATAGTAATTTTAGGCTATTGTGTACCTTGTTCAAACGTACAAATACACGGTTGACAGGAACCACATTTAGCTCGAATAATATCCTACAATTTATTGGTAATTACAAGTATACAACAGAAATCGGGAACATGGGAATCATCATTCAGGAACGGAACTTAGGCCGGACCATAATTACCCCAGGCCTAGCTTCATCAATCCTATACCTGCAATGTCAACATTTTTTAGATAATGGAACTAAATCAACATTTGACCTCAGAATGTAACAAATCCAAAACCAGCTCTCACCCATTGTCGACAAGAAAGGTTTTCACTGCTGTTGGAAGCGCGGCTCCACCACGGCTGTGGTGTCCTATGCCTGCCAACGGAGAACACAATCATTGACCAAACAACCCATATTTGGAGTACAAGCTGTACAACAAAAAATCCACATTCCAGTACAGATTCATTATGCCCACATAATACACATTGTAAAAGGTTACACCAGAGTACCAGCACACTTGGGGTAAATGACGATGAGCTTCAAGTCTCTAAACATTAAAGAAAGGCAAATAAGTTTCTGCGTCCATTTCCTCATGATTCTACCTAACATTTGGAGCCATGATAGTGTCTTGCTAAGCACTTTTGTGGGAAATATATCACAACGAAAGTTATGCAGGCAACTCTGTTACTCGGAGTCTCGGCCTCTCGGCCACGGTATACTTCTCTGTGTCAGACTCTTGATAACTCCATTTTCCAAACTTTCTTAAAATAAGGACACAGGTGCAAGAAAACATCTCTGAACCAGGAATTTTACAAAAAAAAATATATGCTGAAATACTAAGGAGTTTTTGAAAATTGAAAGTGATTTGGCAAGATATTTGGAACATAAGGCTTAAAACAATGATGTGATTCTTTTCCATGGCTACTAAGAAAAGTGTCGGAGCAGAAAAATTCAAGCACGGATGCGGAGCTATGTATCCATATTTTTTATTGTCGTCTTAGGCATTGATATGGCTCAACTACGGAGTTGGAACTTGGAAGTAAAGTAGGGAAGGTAAAACGGTTGGTGATTTCACATAGGCCTGTATTTTTACCCCAAACCTATAGTTTATTCCCAGTTCATCATAACATCCAGACCATAAAACTCAAAAAGTTCAGAAAGCATGGACATTTGCTAGTTTGTGACACATAAAATACCTGTAATGACTTCCAACCATTTTAAATTTGGCCTGCATAAATCCTGATCACCAATCTTCTCCATCTTATTATCCCCATTCATTGATGAAGCATGTGAGACATCTGCTTTGGACCTAGAACCATTTGGAAGACTAAGAGAACTTGAACTCTTAAGGTACAACTGAGTCTCGATCTTGTGTAGATGCTCCTGCAATGCTTGCACTGCTTCTGATGCATGAAGTCCATGCAAGTCCAACCTCCAAATCCCATTACTCTCGTTTCGAACACTCAAAATTTCACGGGAAGCCTTTGCATTGAGCCTATTCGCAGATTCCCATTCTTCCTGTGCTTTGAGGGAGAACTGTTGGGCAGAGTAGTGATCCCCTCTTTGAAAGGAATTAGCTGCTGCCTTAGAGTGACGAGTAGCTGCCCTGTTAGATAGTTTAAAACAGGAGCGTTTTATGACCAAGGAGCCAAGTGTGACTAACATACCAGTCCATCAGCTACATGTAAACTGGCAACTAAATGAAATAAAAAACTGAACCACGAAGTTCTGAAAGTACTACCAAGAACAGATACAGGCAAGATTAACATCTAAGAAATTAATGGAAGAATGGTTAGGTTTATGTGTTCGTCTTTAATATGTACTACATTCATCCCCTTTACATCATCTTCATATCTTTTTTGGTCCATCCGAAATAATTGGCCCCTTTCGACGTCTTGTTTTTTTTTTTGAATTGATGAGTGAAGACAGTCTTTTACCATAACACCATTCCAATTAGATAAAAGCCCAATTAAATGCAACTTGATCAAAAGCCTTTAGCAAGGCATTCCCGATTAAATAAGACTGTTACCATCTCAGTTGCCTGAGGTAGTGAATACAAAGTAACAAACCAAATTACTTTAATTAAATGCGTTAAAGATTTTCCTACACTATCCGAATAACTGATAACTAATTACCAATGACAGCGGAAGAATAAATAAATAAATCTAATGTCTATCTGAACTACTGGTGATCTAGACTCCAAGCTTGACCATCACATGCCAATCCCTTCAAACATCCAAGACTGCTACAAAATTACCTGCTAATATCATCTGCTTCCCATTTAACCAGAAATATTAAATGGTTCGTTGTAGGATGCCATCAATTAAAGCAGGCACCAAATTTATTTGATCAAAAGAAATAAACAAGTCAACCAAAGGTTGAATAGCAAACTAAACAACAGTAACAAATAATATTGTTATAACCATTTCTGCAATCACAATATCATGATACAATAATACATAATCCTGCACCGCATCACAATCTCCCAATCACAAATACCACACGCCCCACAACGGCGCGGGTCTGCAGGCCCACGGTAACAACCCGAACACCACCGTGTCTGGCCTACTCAAATATCTCAGGACCACGGACCTTCAACACCCCGTGTCTGGCCTACCAATCTCAGGACCACAACCGCAGTTGTATCTGGCCTACCAAAATTTGCCTCATAGCAAATTCCATCTCCATCTCCAATTCCAACAATAACAATATCAACATTCACAATTGCCAACAATAAAATCGCAGGACAACTTTATAATATCACAAGACAGTTTCATAACATCCCAAGTTAACTTTTATCACCTATAAGATGGCTTCCCTCATCATAAGGCAACACGTAAGATAACATCACAAGGCCACATGTATCATGGTAAGAAAACTCAAGGCAATCAAATCCACAACAAGTAACAATTAATTCTATCTCAAGATAATTAACGGAGTTATAAAGACAAACTAACAAGTTGAGTAGTTTCCTACCTTATCGCAAATCTTCTAAGCACAAGCACATCCATAAAACACTATAATTAATCTTCTATGAATCCGTCACGAGACAAAAGGTTAAATCCAATAGAAGTAGATGCAAGATCCCAAATTGATTGCCCAATTCCTTTCCATCTTTTCTCTCTTTAATTTATTTATTATAAGAATTGTAAAAGTTAGAATAGAAGCTAAAGGACTTAAAGAAGCTTATATAGTAACAAGGAAAATTATTAGGAAACTAGAATAATAATAGTTATTAGAAAACTAATCTAAAATAATAATACTTATTAGGAAACTAGATTATAATTCATTTTCCTTTTAGGACTACTACAATCACTACAAATAAATATATTACTCATTTTACATATCACATTTCTAATACGCGTTGACCAAGTTGACTTTGACTTTGACTTCAAAATACGGAGTATTACAATCTATCCTCCTTAAAACAAACTTCGTCCTCGAAGTTTAAACTCCCAAAATGAGAGTACCTCAAAATATAATTCTACTCAGTTACTTGACTCTCACAACCTACATGCTTGCATGGCTTTGCTAAACAAAGTACTAGAAAGCCGCATGTTACATCTCATCCCCCTTAAAACTGAACTTTGTCCCCGAAGTTCCACTAAGCGACATCCACAGGTACTAAAACCCACGGTATACCCAAACATCAAATATATGTTCCTCCTAACAACTATCTTCGTAATACATCCAACATTACATTTTATAAGTTCTAACCAAACAAAATTGACTTAATCAATATAGGTACGACATCCTACCACCCTTAAAACAAAGGTTACGTCCTCGTAACCTGGAATACTAATCCTAATAGAGTACCAAACCTCGAGTTCATCATACATTATTTTATATCACTATCGCTCAACCATGACACCTTAAAAACAATTGCTGAATCTCCTTACAACACATAATGCACCATATTCACAATAAACACAAATGGCATATCCTCCATTCTTTGTCCATCAACACAATACTTTAATTAGCTAAAGCTAATACCATATCATAGACATCATTTATAATAATACATCATTTACTATAATCACCCTCAAATATAATATCCATTTATCATTCAATTCACCAACTCAACCACGAATCCACAATTCTTTAGGACATTAGTAATAATATTATATCTTCCAATTTCACGTTACACTTTACCTCATAACACCATAAACTCCAAACATGCGTATATGTGCGCCGTGCGCCACCAATACTCACATCAACATTAATCACCCACTCTATCATCAATGCCATCTCAAAACACACAATACTTTTAGCTCAATAGCACCTTTTTACACAGTTTAAGTAACCAATCATATTGCCTACCACCATAATATTATCAGGCTACCATCGTGATATAACATCCTTCCTCACTTAGAAAAAGATTACGCCCTTATAAAATTAACTCTCTCGCAACAAAACAATTAACCACTCTGAATCTTTTCATAGCACCTCACAACCTCCACCATAACTCCTTACATACAACACATTTCCTCTAAATACCATAACTAGTTCTCTAAGACACTCATTCTCTATTTTACAAGCGATACCTCAATAACTATACTTAATACCCCCAACATAACCATTATCCAAACCACCAATCACAATTACTTACCCAACTCCTATCACTCGATCACTCTGGTCGCCTATTAACACCAAAAGAATCCACATAGCTATAACCATCGAAAATATCTTAGTGCCCCATTATATAAATCATTATATCGACCATTCCAATTCAAAATGTTAATTCGCTATAATAGTATCCCACTTAATTAACATCAAGTACTTCGCACAACTCATTCTTCCCAACACTATGATTACCATAACACCCTTCATGTCAATACAATAGTAACATTTACATACACTTAATTAAATTGTTCATGCAACTCAATTAATTAACAACCACATATAAACACATCCCAAATACAGTTATAATTGAATCTTAAAAAATATTTGAAACTAGTACCTTAGCACACGACCTCAGAATCAGAATGTAATTAACGAAAGAAGATTTACCATGAAACACAACCACTCTTTCAACATGTTATCTAGTTGACAGTTCACTACCTATCTCCTTTAACTAGAATCATTCCAAAACCATATATTTAATCATCTCATTCTTAGTCTTTCCCTTCCCTAGAATGTCTCTTCAACACCATTACCCTAAATTTTATATAGCCCCTTAGCTCACATCTTATTCTTGTTCTCGGGACAAAGCTACTTCCTATTCTTATCTCCACAAAAGTCTTATTGACATTTATTCAATTTGAAGCAATCCTTATATCCAACTTACACACAAATTAGTACTTCAACTACGAAATCCTTAATTTTCTCAATCATGTTCTCACAATTCCAAAAGCCAACCTCAATAATTCAAGTAATAACGCTCCAAACCACTTTTATTAATAATCTCACTCATATTCTACTCGGCCTTATTTACTACTAATAACTTCAAAGAACCGATGGTGTCCATCCTCAATTATTCACACTCCTCCTTAACACCTCCCAAAAAAAACTACTATTTATCACATACTGTTAACTTCCCAAATCATACTTAACAATAATCTTTCCTAACCACTAATCAAATCTCATTCACTATACCCAAGTACATAAAATGATATTCATCCTTAACTATTTATACCCTTTTATTAACATTTCTCGAAACCCAGACTTATCTCATACCGTTAACATCCTAAAGAATCGCACAAACTAGGTTCACCTCTTATTATTTCAACCTCCAATCATATCGACTATACATAAGCTCACATTTTGGTATACATTAAACTAAACTCACAACTCTCCAGCTCCATCCTTTCTTATATATAACGGTTATAATAACATATACCTTTAGCCATTAGAAATATATTCATACCTCCCTTAATTTCTATGGGTTTTGAATTATGCACATACGTATATTTCCTTTCAATAACTTATTCTTACCTTCACCATACATCACATATCTTACTCTTTAACGCACTATGCTTATCAATGTCACTCTTCAGTTTAACAATCCATTCGCACCTACTCTCACAATTACATATGACCATATACCCTTCTATAAACGTAGTTCCTAACAAATCTATTTTTTTCCTACCCAAACAATACAAACACCATAAGACAAGTAATTGTAGCCCAAATATACTCAAGTTAAGTAACATAGATAAGTTCTAATCATGCCCAATTAAAACTAAACACAAAATCCAAGTCAATCCATATCAAGATTAATCATCATATTCAACTTCACCCAATTCAATCATTTAGTAAACAAGCTCGTCTCAACTGCTTAACTTTATAACCTCACCCTTCGAACCTCATGGTTTCACAAAACGGTTCAAATCATCATTACTTTGTCATACCTTTCACAAGTCAAGTCCAACCATTTTCATTTCATTTCACCAATACATATAAATAATTTAACAAGTGATAATTCATCACATAAGGTCTATAAATTGTTCATATAGTACATTATTTCATCCATATTATTACCTAGATTACCAATTGTATCATTTATAACAATTTTTTCATATCACGAAACATGCAATGCAAAATACACACAAGTTTCGTATTTCATTTATCTTTGCTATTTCTAGTCATCATACATCCAATTCCTTATATTCCACACACTTACTTTTCCTAGCTCAGTTTCATCATACAGGTTTAACTCATCATTCAACAATTTACTTTTAACAAGTGTTATTCTATCATATACATTCATATTTAATTCCTTCAGTTTGCCATGTCAATAATATTATTAGCTTACATTTAGTCAGACATACTTGATTCATTATCCACAACCCTACTTTTCAACGCATAAACTACAATCAATACATTTGTTAACACCTTTGAAGCAATTTAAACATTTAAACATTCAATATCAATCAATTAAGCATAGGTTCAAGGGTTCACGTTCTGCATATCTCTAGACATGTTATTCTAATTCACATAGTTCACACAAAATTTTCAAAATTTCACAAAGCTTCCATCCATAAATATATATTTATATATATTTTTTTTTTATAGAATCTTATCAATATACGATTAGAAGTCTCAAAATTAATGACATTCAAGTTCACATTCTTATCAATCATTCCACGCTACTCCTCCTCCGTAATACAAGTCACAATTCCTTGCTTCCTTTATTTATTTCGATTTTACTTACCTTTTCCTTCATTTCCAGCAATTGAGTTAGTATTTGCATTATTCAAGATAAAAAGACCCTTAAATTAATGCATCCAAGCTATCTACCCCACTCTTTTATCCTTTCCCGGAGTGACCGGCTCAAAACTGAAAAGGGCCAAATTAAGGACGTCTCCCCAACCTAATAAGAGGGCTCATAAACAGTTTCTACCCCGGGGTTCATTTTATCAGACACATCCTAAGTTCATTTGTTCATTTGTTTTAGGCCTTAGGATCGTCGCTCTGATACCACTTTGTAACACCCCCATTTAATCAAAAGCCTTTAGCAAGGCATTCCCGATTAAATAAGACTGTTACCATCTCATGAGGTAGTGAATACAAAGTAACAAACCAAATTACTTTAATTAAATGCGTTAAAGAGTTTCCTACACTATCCGAATAACTGATAACTAATTACCAATGACAGCGGAAGAATAAATAAATAAATATAATGTCTATCTGAACTACTGGTGATCTAGACTCCAAGCTTGACCATCACATGCCAATCCCTTCAAACATCCAAGACTGCTACAAAATTACCTGCTAATATCATCTGCTCCCCATTTAACCAGAAATATTAAATGGTTCGTTGTAGGATGCCATCAATTAAAGCAGGCACCAAATTTATTTGATCAAAAGAAATAAACAAGTCAACCAAAGGTTGAGTAGCAAACTAAACAACAGTAACAAATAATATTGTTATAACCATTCCTGCAATCACAATATCATGATACAATAATACATAATCCTGCACCGCATCACAATCTCCCAATCACAAATACCACACGCCCCACAACGGCGTGGGTCTGCAGGCCCACGGTAACAACCCGAACACCACCGTGCCTGGCCTACTCAAATATCTCAGGACCACGGACCTTCAACACCTCGTGCCTGGCCTACCAATCTCAGGACCACAACCGCACCGCAGTTGTGCCTGGCCTACCAATATTTGCCTCATAGCAAATTCCATCTCCATCTCCAATTCCAACAATAACAATATCAATATTCACAATTGCCAACAATAAAATCGCAAGGACAACTTTATAACATCACAAGACAGTTTCATAACATCCCAAGTTAACTTTTATCACTTATAAGATGGCTTCCCTCATCATAAGGCAACACGTAAAATAACACCACAAGGCCACATGTATCATGGTAAGACAACTCAAGGGAATCAAATCCACAACAAGAAACAATTAATTCTATCTCAAGATAATTAACGGAGTTATAAAGACAAACTAACAAGTTGAGTAGTTTCCTACCTTTTCGCAAATCTTCCAAGCACAAGCACATCCATAAAACACTATAATTAATCTTCTATGAATCCGTCACGAGACAAAAGGTTAAATCCAATAGAAGTAGATGCAAGATCCCAAATTGATTGCCCAATTCCTTTCCATCTTTTCTCTCTTTAATTTATTTATTATGAGAATTGTAAAAGTTAGAATAGAAGCTGAAGGACTTAAAGAAGCTTATATAGTAACAAGGAAAATTATTAGGAAACTAGAATAATAATAGTTATTAGAAAACTAATATATAATAATAATACTTATTAGGAAACTAGATTATAATTCCTTTTCCTTTTAGGACTACAATCACTACAAATAACTATATTACTCATTTTACATAATCACATTTCTAATACGCGTTGACCAAGTTGACTTTGACTTTACTTCAAAATACGGAGTATTACATCCACCACCGATAAAAATACACACTTGTGTTTTCATAAGATAACTAATGATATTGTCTTGTACACTTTGGATTAAAATACAAACTTATTACCTTGTATTAAATAAGGACTTTAATTAAAACTTAACTTATAAATTGAATAGTTTACGTTTAAGTTGAAGTTAAAATTTTGGAATAATAATGTAAAAATCAGCATTTATGTTTAAATTCTAAAATTTGGTTTTAATTTGAAAGCACCATATTTCAAATAAAAAAACTGACCTTGAACTCAAAGTTTTCAATAAAAAAACTAGTTTTAAACCCGTGCAAGTCTGTTTTAATTAATACGAAGTAAATAAAATTTATCTCGAACTTTATATAATAATACGTCGTATGAGAAAATCTTATATGGAAGTTTTGTACAAAGTATGTTTTGAATTATCAAGTGGAAGCTTAATTTGTAAAATTTTGTTGTACATAATTTGCAGTAATTTAATTTTATACTCGCAGTTTGTTTACTAGATTATATTTAAAAAATAAAATCAGACTTTTTGAAATCTTATTTGGAACTTTTGTACAAAAATTTATGTATTGAATTATCAAATGAAAGCTTAACAATTAATGTGCGTATTGAAGGCAGTTATGTTACTCCTCACTTTTGGAAAAAAAAAACCACTCACTTTATGCTAATGGGCCACGAGTTAAAAATTCTAACCAACCACAGCTCTTTAAAAGAGTGTGCTTTTATAGTATAGTGATTACGAGTATTCAAGTTATAACCATTACTTAAAAGCTTACAAGTATTGAATTTTAATTTTGAAAATATGGAACTTTGATCAGTTTTCATACATTGTTGTGGTTGGCGACGAGGGGTTGTCGACGATGATTATTAGCGATCTTCATCTTTTCATTCAATTGATTAGTGGTGGTGGGAACGAAATCAAGAAGGTGGTAAGGACATATATCGCTGAGGCGGTAGAGTAGGAGGTGGTGGTGGTGGTGAGAATGTTGCCTTCGAAGGTGGTGGAGGGCATGCCGTGATGAGAACGGAGAGGTGGTGGAGGACACAGGTTGCACAGCGGAATGAAGGAGATGTCTGGGTTATCAATTCTTTTTAGATTTGTTCTGATTTTACTTAACCTCATGGCCTCCTTATATCGTTGAGGGGGTAGAGGAGGAAGAGGTGGTGGTGGTGGTGGTGGTGGTGGTGAGGATGTCGCCTCAAAGGCAGTGGAGGACTGGAGGATATGGAGTGATGAGAACGAAAAGGTGGTGGAGTACATACGTTGCACAACGAAATGAAGGAAATGCTTGGGTTATCAATTCTTTTTAGATTTGTTTTGATTTTACTTAAAAGTCAATTGAGGTAACTCTAATTAAAGCTAAGGCAGCCAGAAGATTCTAGTGGTTAAGACCAAGGTATTACGGACAATGGGTCCCAAGTTTGAATCCCTCTCCCCTCTGTTATAATGCGACTAACAGCGCGCTTCGTTGGAAAAAAAAAAAAAAACTAATATCCAAAGGCCAAAACATAAACAAAGTAATATCTCTCTCTTTATTCTCTACATTCAACTCACAACCCAAGCTAGCAACACCTACCATTATTCTTGTGCATTTGACTCAGAGGGAGAAGTAGCGAACGAGAGAGTGAGAAGGCCCAATCCATAGTCTAATCTCATTTGGCCATTTAGTCTATTGTTTTATACTCAAAAAATTTGACGCCGTTTGTGGGGACAAATACAAAAAGTCCTCCAAAATCCAACCTCAAATGGTCGAATTTAGCGTGCACTCTTTCAGGATACCAAACCACACTCCACTATGAGACGCATGGGGGAACCCAGCAACCAGAGGGACAAAAAAAAGGAAAATTCATTTCCGCCAATGGCCAACTTTGGAACCCTAAAAGGAAGACCACAAGGGAGACGCACAACCCCAATCAAAGGGGGGTCATAGCATAGTAGATCCATTAGTAAAGAAGAAGGATAAAGGAACGTCTCAGCACAGGTACGAAATATAAGACACCTCTCAACTGGCCACAACCCAAAGTTTTTAAGTTGGAAAGGACATTGCTCATGGCTGATCGTAGCGATAAACCTCTTGCGGTGAGGAGCTGTGTTATTCCGACACGACAGGTAGGTGGCATGTCGCGTGTCGGACAAACACGACACGTGACATGAGTCTGACATGTCCTTGACGGACACGAGACTAACATGGAGGAGACAAAAATGGCAGCCAAAGATGAAAATGGCAACAATGGAATAATATCTTAATGTTTAGATCTGGAGGGAAATAAAGTTTTAAGGGGGTAGGGAGAAGAAGAAGAAGAAGAGTCTTTTGTTTTTAATTAGATGTGTGATTATGTGAAAAGAAGAAGATGAAGTGTGCAGATGGTGCACTGGAGAAAGAAGAAGAAAGAGTTAGGGACTTTTTTTCATTTTTAATAAATTTAGTTTACAAGTCTTATGGCAACTTCTTCTCATTTTACATTAATTTAGTCTGAAGTCACAAGTCTCAAAGCAAGGCAAGTTGTAACACCTAAAGAGCTACTTAATTAATTTGGTAGAGTCTCGAGACATAAGTCACAAGGAAAGTTGCAAACTTTGTTTTTTATACTATTATTTTCTTTATAAAAATAATTACAGGGTTTAAGACATTTTTAGACGTGTTGTGTCGATTAAGTTGGTCAAGACACACCGTTGAGTGGCGTGGAACAAGTCCGTGTGTCCTAAAAATTCAGGAATCTCATGTCTGAGACTTTGAGTAACATAGGTGAGGAGGAGCACTCGCCCCTGACTCGAAAGTCCCTCTGAAGGGCCTGGAAAAGGAAAACACGTGTGAATGACACTCTGGCCTTTCAATTGATAGGCACAACCTTATTCTCACTGTTGATGATGGGAGACAGAGAGGCTCGCAATAAACTCTAATTTGAGATAAACTCTAATTTGAGATTTGGGGGCCAAACCCTTTATTAAAGAACAACCCAATAAGGAGTTACTCCATCTAATATCCGAGGCCTACGCTCATCGTTAAAGAATATCAAACTGGTTTTATACATTAGGACCACGACCTCTTTGATAACCCGACCTAACCGATATAAAACCTTATTTCACCGTTTTAACTGTCGGTCATCTTTAAAACAGAGCGACACATATAATTACATTTGTGACCCTATAACTTGATGAATATATTAATATATATATATTCCAACAACTTTTACTAAGAATCACGTCAAAATTACCACAAGTTGGAGACAATATTATGTCCTTCACAACAGCTCAATAACCTATGCAAATTAGTCCAAATTCAAGACGAAACGCCTTCTTAAGCTTTTAGTAATGAAAGATGACTTGATAGTTGATAAATGAAATACTGAAAATCATACCTCATCATTTTAAGTGCATCTTTACGGCAAGTCAAGTACAGATCATCATCTTCCCACTCAGGCTCGACAGGAACACATGTCAACTGTCTCACTATTGAGTTAATTTTCACTAAATTACCAGAAAACATTTCACCAAGAACAGTGAAATCACTCTTTCCATCTTGGCTGCCTTTATCAGTGGATGCCTCCATGGAAGAACCAACCTTCCCAGGTAAAGTTTTAACATTGTTCACGGAATCTCGACCCATGTTGTCTTTCGTCACATTATCAGAGATCATGGCTTTCAAAAAGGATGACGCGATGTTAGGGTCATTGTCTGCAGCAACCATAATATCTTCAATCAGATTAGCATCAGCCCAACTATACTGCTCTTTAAGCCATCTAAAACCTTCATCAAAGTTGCTATCACTAACAGTCTCCCTCGGTATGCCACTAGACTTTCCAATTTCAGATCGTCCATTCTTCCTATTATCTTGTGCAGGAGCTACGACATCAACTGAGCCCACGACCGAGGAGAATGGTTTTACCGATAACTGCTTGTTTCCAGAGACTCTTTCAGGGTTTTCAAACAAGGTCACAGTATTCGACAAAGAAGGAAAGGGGTCACTACTAACCCGACTATGACCACCATTTTTATGTCTTTGCTGCTGGTCAAATGCAGCCCAACCCGCCCTCTTTTCTCGCGGCTTATACATCTATGGATCACCCTTGCTTACAATCATATGCCTTCACATACGTCGCAAAGGGACAATCCCCAAAAAGAACCCCCTCTCCCTTCCCCTAACTAACTTATCCTTGTAAGAAAAATCAACACTTTGAAAAGTTACACCTTCTCTTCAACTGAACGACCGGTAAAACCCCGAAAATCGAATAGCGGTGGGTTTTCTGATAAGAAGTCAATAAGACCATATGGAAACATTATCAATCATTTGATAATCAAAACAAGCCTAAGTTGAATATATAAAAAGTAAAACGGAGAAAGTAAGTAGAGGAAGCGAACCGAAAAGGGCGTGGAGCGGAGTTAGAGCGGAAAAAAGAAGCGAAGGTAGCGGAACCAAGGGGTGAATCTAGAGGAGACTGAAGGGAAGAGATCGGCGGAAGTAATTGAGGGTAGGGATGTGGTGAATAAAGCTGAACAACATCTGAAATTGTAACAATCCATATACTTGCAACTTCAACCCTACGATTTTATATTTTGTGTAATGCTTACTGATAATATTAGAGGGAGGAATTGGGGAAATAGTTTAAAGGGAAGAGGGAAGAACTGGGAAGGTTTTGAATTACGTTTTGTTGATTTTGAAAAGAAAATTAAAATCAACGAGGAGGTGTTTTGGTCAACTAGAATCGCGTGAATATGAATTGTGTGGTTCACATTCACGACGAATAAGTGGTTGGTCGAGGTAGATAGACTTGGACCAGACTGCCTCTCGGCCCATCTTTCGAGCAGTAAAACACCCGTCCGCTTGCCCATTTCCATCCAGGGTCAAGCATGGGTCACCCCCTTGTTAAGAAAGGTCGTGCTAAAAAACATGGATACATTACTAAATAAAGACGACGACTTATAATGACTTTTCAACATTGCCCTCGCATTAACTAACTATCACCTTCACTCTCTAAAAATAAAAAAAAATAAAAAATAAAAACGATGTAAGACGGTTTTTCACCAAAAAGACGGTTTATTACCAAAAGACATCTTTTTCACCAAAAAGACGTTTTTTTTTTTACCAAAAGAAACTTCACGACGGTTTTTCACCTTCACCATCTTTCTTAAAAATCAAAGAACGTATTTTCCAATTACACGGCCATAATCATGTCAATCGATGACGGTAATAACGATCAAGGTAGACACGTAAACAACAAAGATGCTAGTAACGATTTTCAAGAGGTATGTTTACGTTTCTTGTGTTTTAACCATTTTTTAAAAAAAAACCGATGACGATTACATAGCACATCCAAACCTAGGCTTGGACTTGTACTGTTCACGTTCAGACCTAGGTCCAGACGTGAACAGTACACGTCCAAACCTAGGTTTGGACGTATTTAATTTTTAAAAAAAATATTATTACTTATACGTAACTTAACGAAATTCGTGTAGGATTTCGTAGCAACGGTGTCGATTACTCGGAACATTTCACTACGAACAGAGTATTCACTTCAAGTAAAGACGATTTTAATTGGGCCAATCAAACCGCACTTGGATTCGGGTTTGACATTAAAAGAGAAAGTAAGAAGAGACGGGGTCGTAACACGGAGCTTTGTGTGGATGATTTTGTATGTCGTAGAGGTGGAAGACGTCCCAAAAATAGGGATGGGGACACGCTAAGGAGGGCTAATACGTCTTTTCAATGGTGTGATTGCAAATTCAAAATGAAATTGTTGAAGTACAAGCCGACCCTCCACAATGGTTACTTGTCAGTTGTCATGGGCCGAGTCGGTGTACATAATCATTCTTTGGTTGAGTACTACGATGGCGATAGATATTACGCTAAACTCGACGATGATGAGTTGGCGTATATTGATGCCCAAGTTAGGGCTCATGTACCGCCGGCTATGATTAGCGGGGCACTACATAAACGAAATTCAGAAAATTCACAACCCGCAAGGCGACAAATCTACAACCAGGGTCAGAAAGTGAGGGCCGAGGATAGAGAATGAAGAAACCCAGCACAACAGATGTTAGCACTTGATGTTCAACATAAATACATGCACTTTTGGGTTTCCGATCAGCCGACTAGACAGTTGACTAACGTGTTCATGGCTCATCGGAAGACCATTAAGATGTTCCGTTCATACTATTATTGTTGGAGCTAGTCTCCTCCACAGTTAGTGTGATAACGTGTATAAATCTCTTACAGGTTCACAGGGTATACTTAGTATTCTTATCAGTTGATTAACGTTTATTGATAACGATTGGCTTGCTAGAAGTTTGACGTTATTGTCATTTTAATGGCGGTGATCAACTGGTCCCTAAAAGTCACACCTAAAGGATGTGTTTGAGAGATATGATTATATGAAAAATATAATCATATTGATGCCTTATATGACTAAAAGGTTAGTCGATGTATATGACTAAAAGGTTAGTTAATGTAATGATGATACGATTATTTAATACGATTAAATAATATTAGCTGAGACGAATTAAATGTTAATTCGTAATTGAATATAAACTGTTATATCTATTTGATGTATATAATGTAATTATTTAATACGATTAAATAATGTAAGCTTAAACGAATTAAATGTTAATTCGTAATTAAATATAAACTGTTATATTTAATTAGCAAATTATATATTATTCGATATTGTCATTATAAATGATGTCAGACCGGTATTAATAAATCGACTGCAAAATGTTGTATAGACTTATTAATATGTGACAACATAAATGACAATAATAATACATAAACATATTATACATTAAATAAATAAAATAGAGGGAAGACTCCTATCTTGACTCCACTACTTAAAAACAAGTAGAGAAAAAAAAGAGTCCTCTCTTCCCTCCACTACTGAGTTGGACGGTCAAAAGAGGAGAGTAGGAGGGTTTGATATAAACTCTTCTTCTCTACTTTCTCATTATCACAATTTTCTCACAAAAATTAGCAGTAATTTTGTATTTTTTCTAGCACAAGAAAAGGCATTTCTCAGAGCATCTTGGGTGCAACGATTAGGAGAATATCGATCTCGATATTTGTTCTTAGGCCATATTGCTAGGACTGGAGGTTGATTCTAATCTCTATATTTTATATCATGCTTTTCGTTTATGACTCGTATTTCATATATTATAATTTCGTTATAATCCTTAAATTTCATGTTGAAATATAACGATATTTACCACAAGTGGTATCAGAGCCAAGGCTATGAAATTATTTTATATGATTTTTCATGAATGATAAAAAAAAAAAAAATTGTTTCGGCTAATTTTTTTTATTCGGCCGTGTATTTTATTTATTTATTTTGATTCTTGTTTTTCATTTTGATTTATTAATATTGTTGTTTTAAATATGTTAAGATGACAATATGATAAATTTTTAGATGTTTTAGTTTAATAAGGATTAAATTAAAATGTAAATGGAAATTGTTTTGAATGTTAATGAACATTTGTTTTGCTATATATTTTCGGTTTACATGATGTTAAATTGTTGTTTTTCATCATGATTCATTAATTTTAATGATGTTCAAATCAATTATGATTAGTCTAATATGAAGATAATCGATTTAATCATGATTTAGATATTCATTTAAAATGTTAAATTGAATCATCTAGTTTGAATCAATGTTTAATAATGATTAAATGTTGAAAATTGTACCGATCTTGTAATATTAGCAACATCAAATTAACATGTTTAATTTGTAAAATAAAAATAAATAAAAAAACCGTGGCTGCTGTTTTATAAAAAAATAAAAAAAAAATTGTTTCGGAATTTTTTTTTTTGATTTGGCCAATTGTTTTTGTTTATGCATTATATTGATAATGTATGATTGTTGTTGTGAAAAAGTTCACAATTATTAGATACCCAATTATTTTAAAATGGTTTAAAATAATGTTGGATTAATTCATATTATACGATAATATGAATTAAAATTGGATTATGTTTGATTGGAATTATTGTGAGTAATTAAGGAATTGTCACATAATTTTGATCATTTCAAAATAGGTGGTTTGGATAAATTACTCTACATAATTAAGGAATTATGTCTTGAATGATTAATTTATTGTTGATGCATATTATTTTGTTGAATGGTTTATTTACGTATTTTTGCAATTGGTTGTAATTTGTATTACATAGTGTGGCCTTAGTTGATTATGTTTTCGTAATGATAGAAACATGATCTTGATGTAATTTTGAGATCTCGAATCTCCTTTTATTTTATTTGAAGTTATGTTTTTAAATTAGAATGTAAATAGGTTTATATTTTGTAATTTATTAAATGTAATTTGAGAAGAATAAAGATGGAGATCGGATTGCTCACTCCCGCTACATGGACCAAGATGGAACATCAAGACAAGCTTTTCGGGTCCAATCATGGATGGATTCCAAAGTTGTATTTTTGTTCATTTTAGTAGATAGGCCACACTAGGACTTTGTAATTTTACGTATTTTTCGTTCTTGTTGCTTTTCTTCACATGATAGTTAGTGCATCATATTCCGCCTAAACCAAACCACCTACTACTAAAATTGCATGAAAATTGACTCATATAGTTTGGATGTTAGTTATCATGGACATAAAGATGTCACACGAATTAAAGCCATCATCTTAGTTTATTCATTCTCGCATGCTAGATATTCGTTCACTTAAAATGAATTAAAATAAAGTTGATGGGATCTTCCTCTAAAACCTAAAATTGAGACTAGTCTTTATAGGTCAAACTACTATGAATCCCTTCTTCGTCGGTAGACATATAGGACCTTACTCTCCATATGACCCCTTCTACGTTGGGTAAGTAGTATGTGTTGACTTATTTTACCTCAACATTATAATCCGAAGAGTTTTTCGTGATTATGATGGACAATAGATAAAATTTTATCGACCAAGGATTCTAAAGGTAGAATTAGCCAAGAGGTTGGCTTATCAATTTACAGATAATTGAGTCTTGGGATCATTTATATAATTCTTGAGGGAGGTCAATTGTATAAATGCTTGAGTCTTCGCATTAAACAAGTTTTGCACTAGACTTAATTCATATCGATGAGTATGCTTATTATTATATTTTTCTTCTTTTTTCGCAGTGTAGAATTCGTCTTATATTGATAATACTGCTATAACAAATGGCTGGCCATAATGATGTCCCTATGCCAAGTGCCACACTCGCACGCAAGTCCTGGCTTAAAACTTTCATGGACCACATGAATCAGTCAACGCGACCGAAGAATGACGGGTCCAACTTTGCGGACTGGGAGGCGGCATTACGGAATGCATGTGACACCCTCAAATTTGCGGAAAGAAAAAAATAATTTAAATAAATAAAAGATGAGAATACGTTTCTAATAGGTTCACTTTAGTGAAAATCGGTAGATTTTAAAACCGGAACCTACTATTAAATATATTCATCATAACAAAGGTGTCTTAAACAAAAAGGTTCATAACAAAAAGAAATAATATTATACATAAGAAGTATCTAAAACGGAGACATATCTCCCGTATAAATACGGAAATAAAAGAGTGTACAATAATATACAAACTAAGAACCGAATATAGGTCCAAGGTAAATACTTCGCTCGCTAGCTCGTCAATGTACCCAAATATGCATCACAAACCTGCCAACCGCATTAAATATAAACACGGAAGCCACAGTCAGTGGGGAGTAACTCCGAGTTCTCCCAGCCACGAAATGTCGAGTTTAATAAAACATGAATAACATAAAAGCAATGTATATGGAAAATACAAAACCTTAACATATATGATATGCTTTTCATGTTATGAAACATATAACTAACATATAACCTATCATATGAAGACTAAGCTACTCATGCAAACTATCATGTGAATCTGTTAACAACTTATATCACGAGGTAGGTGATGGTCGGTTTGTCGTCAAAACAAGCATAAAAAATAACCCAATAAAAGTAGTATAAAGGGGTCGAAATCCACGAGGATGGGGGAGGTCAACTACTAGTTCGATTGAATCCTATTCTAGCCTAAAATATGACGGATTGGAAAGTTAACTAAAAACTAGGAAAAACAAGTAATCGCTAAGTAATAAAGATGAAAACAATTAAGGGAAAGACTAGGGTGAAGGGTTCACCTTAGGGGGATTAATGGGTTAGTCGGGTAACTAGCAAAGGGGTAAATAATTCGAGTAAAATCGATTGCTAATGTCTCAACAATCGATAATCATCAACAAAGCTATCGCATTTGTCTCAAATCACCCATATAAACACTTAGTCTAATCGTCTCTACCACCGTCGCTTAAGAGAAGATCAAACCATGTTTGATGAAAAGGCAACTTTCGTTCACCCATTTCATCAAACACTTGGTGTTCATATGGGCAATACCCAAATCATTTACCACAAACTTACTAATTAACCAACCTAATACCCCACATGATCCACCCTTAGGATCCCCTTAAACCCTAGAGGATAATCTACTCACACATGGCAAAGGGAATCAAGACACTAAAGGGAAGGGGGAGTTCAATCAACATCATGCTATGAGAAGAATAAAGATAATAATCAAAAGATGAACTATAAACTAGAAATGGAAATTAATTGCATAAACAATAAAAAAGGTGAGAAATTTAATACCAAACAAGACTTATATTGATGAATATGGGGGAATGTCTTCACCCAAGTCTTCAATACAAACCTCAAAAATGAAATGTAAGACTAGATTCCACAACTTGAAATGATAAACTAAACTAGATTAGGGAAATATTAGGAGAGTAATTAGGGATTAATTTGGGTTACAAATTTCTAGGGTTTCGTGCTAAGGAGAATGTTAAAAACTGCTTACAAAATAATAAGGGGGGGTATATATAGGTCTCTCGAAATTAAGGAAAAAATTAGAAGAAGAGGCGAATTTTTCAGTCTTGTGTTCCCGGCCGGTCGACCGGCCGCCGGGCCTCTGACCGGCCTGGGACACAACAGTGTCTTCAGAAACTCGCCTTCAAAATGCTTCAAAATCTCCTAAGTATGGGAAAATGGAGGTCTGGGCCGGTCGACCGGCCGCCGGTCCCCCACCGGCCTGGAGCACCAAAACCCTCTCATGTGGCTTCTGATGTAGGCGCAGGCCGGGCAGTCGACCGGCCGCCGGTAGGCCGGCCGGCGCTACCTGGGGCCTTTTCTTCACTTTTCAACTTCTTTCATTTGTGGAGTGGTGGTCTGGGCCGGTCGACCGGCCGCCGGTCTGGGGACCGGCCTGGGCCACCTGATGACATATTTCTTCATTTTTCAACTCATCTTCGAATCCCGACTCATGCAATGTCTTTATGCACCGATTTCCTCATTTCCGCCTTAATTCCTGCAAATTGAGATCAATATTCATAGCGCGGGAAATCGGGAAATAAAATGCAATTAAAGACACGCAAATCCGTGTAAACGGACCAAAATGGGGACGAAAATGAGGTAAAAATGTGACTAAATGAATGCTTATCAAAATTCCCCACACTTAAGACTTACTCGTCCCCGAGTAAGTAAACAAAATTCGAGACCCATAAGTACCCTTATTCAATACTACTCTAATATTAAGGCTACAACCTAAACTATTAATAATATCCGACGGTAGGCAATTAACGGGCCTCCTCCGTCCCTTCAACTCACAACGAGATACTCATGAGGTAGAGTACCTCCTTGCAAGGCAAGTAGGGGCTTGCTCAAAATTTCGACGCATCCAAATGAAAAACACGTAAGAACACGACAAAGATGCATCTAACAAAAGAAAAATCACATGCCTCATCCATGTGACGGAAATATCTAAAAGGAAAACCGTTTAAATAATGCATGATCCTTGTAAGCCACTAATATCATAAAGCATGGAAAAATATTCGCCTCCTAGCGGTGCAAGTCTAATGAAAATTTCGAACCCCGTCTACTATTTGCTTGGCCAAAAGCGATAAAATGGAAGATGGAAATGAAATCCTCGTGACGTTATTAAGCACAATAGCATATGGAATTCACGTTTCTCAAATAAATGAGACACAAGGGTCGTCCCGTCTCACTATGCAACTTCAAAGGTGAATGATTCAAGAAGGATAAAAGGAAATTGAGATTTGAGTCTTATTGCTTGGAAAATTTTTCATTTCACACTTTGCTTTCTTTTTCTTTTTTTTTTTTTCTTTTTGATTTGCATTTTGGTTTGCAATTTTTGGCATGAAAGCACACGGTTTCCGTCAAGGACATGCGGTCGGAACCAACAATAGGGGTATCCCCACCGTAGTGGCATCGAAAGGGGGCCTAGATATGGGCCCACTAGAATCCCTAGAAGTTCCGTTTTGCATTTCCTCGACGAAAACAAGAAAAGATGATAATTGACTCAATATTTTCAGCTTGTTTGATTTGTTTCCTTTTTTGATCAAAAGTGGAAGAACAATGAATCATGGTTGGTTGCATAGCAAGAACGGTCACCTAAGAATCCTTTCTACCATCGGAATAATCACATCAATCGAGGGTGTCGAGGTGGAATAAGCGCAAACTCGTGACTCGGCATTAGTAGACGGGTTAAAACTCACTAGAAATGCACAACCCAGGGCGTCTAAAATTCCACGATTAAGATGAACACTTTATGAATAAAAAAGTAGCAAAAAGGGACTATGCACATTCAACAATTTTTCCAAAAAGACAATTATTAAAACATTTTTCTAAATGCAACTATATGCCATGATGCAATCTAGCATATATACAACTTAAATGCACATGCTCTAACCGACTATATGACACATAAGCTAATGCTATCTCCTAACAGCACACAAGTGGCACACACGCCAATCAACAAAATTCACACCATCGTCATCAACACATCCCGTCCTCAAGTAAGAAGGAAAGGAGATAAGGGAGAAGAGAAATAGGAAAGATCTCACCAAAGCGTCTTCATTTTCCCTTTTTCGTGCCTCTTATGATGTGGGGCGCACCTATGGATGGAGATAAAAAGAAACACACGGCAATATATACAAAATAAACTATATACAAACTAATCTAAACATATATTTTTTTGGAAAATTTTCAAATTTTTCGATTTTTAGGCATTTTTCATCTTTTTTCGAAAATCAACGATATATACAAAAGAAATAAAATCCTCCCCACACTTAAGTCTTACTCGTCCCCGAGTAAGTGACTCAAATATGGAAGGAGAGAAAAAAGAAAAGGAAAAACAAAACAATCTTTTTGGGTTTTTCAATTTTTTGGGAATTCCCTCCCCACACTTGGTATTTACATGGTGTGAGGGGGAATTCAAAGCAAATAACATGTTTTTGGGTTTTTAAATATTTTGAAAAATAAAAACTTGTTTTTGGGGTTTTTGATTTTTGAAGAGAAATCACAATATGAACAATATATACAAGAGGGTTAGCTCTAAGTAAATGCATGAACTAAATAAAAGTCCTAAAACTAAATGCAAAATGATATAATACAATGTCATGATCTAAGTAAATGCAAACTACACTATATGGATGCAAGGCTAACATGTGACGATATGTTACAAAATTAAATTCTAATGCAAGCCTAAATGGATGCGACTAAATGGATGAAACTAAATGGATGACTAGGCTAAGATATAATACAACTATCTAAATGCATGCGAAAATGTAAATATGATGAAGATTTGGATTATAAGGGATCATACTCATGGGTTTCCGGCCTCAAGAGTCTCCAGTGAAATCAGAGGATGTAGTATCAAATTGGCCATGACTGGCCTCAGCAAAAGACGCATCTACATCCTGGGCTCCCGTACCAGAGCCGCCACCCTCCACAATCTCGAACCGTGGACCCATCCTGTCAAACCACTCGGCGTTCTGAGCCGCAATCTCTGGGTCCACCTCCTCCTCATCAACTACCGGCTGAGTAAAACCCGGCGCAGAAGAATAATAGTCTGGCTGAACATTGAAATCTCCGAACACCCTAGAACCCTGGTCATACCCGCCCTCTGGCCACATGAAATAGGACGGATGTGGGCCAACTGGTTCCCTATACCCCTCCCTACACCAATTATCGTAAGAAGGGTATTGGCCAAGAGCCAAGTCATAATACATCCTGTCCAGCCGCTGCGACAAAAGAGCTCTATCCCGAGCTTCCTCCTCTCGCCACTTAGCTGCCGCCTCTCTCTCCCTAGCCGCTGCCTCTCTCTCCGTAGCTGCTGCCTCGGAGGCCAAAGTCATGTCGGCCATGAACTGGATCAAGGAGGGATCCAAAGGGGGGTAACTGGTAGTGGTGGAAGTGGATGCGTCGGGTTGGGATGAATTGGGCCAAGGGCGCCACTGCTGCTGATGATAGAAGGGGCTCATATAAGGCAATGTGGTGGAAGTGGGGCCCCGCTCCTCTCTCCTATATGTAGTGACGGGGGCGGTAGGATCTCGCCTAAATGCGGTAACTGGAGCTAAAGGATCTTCCGGGGTTTCTTCAGGTGGTGGTGGAGGGTTCTCCTCCTCTAAGGGGAGAAGATAGTGCGCGCTATCAGGAACCACTTTCATAGCCGCACTATTAGGGAGGGGAATAAAATTTACCCCTCGAAACCTCCAATAAGTCTTCCCGTCCTCAACTCTCTTTATTACCCACTCAAGCTTCTTAAAAATGTAATCCTCCGTCAACAATGAGCATCCCCCTAAACACCTCAAATTACGCTCATCTAGAGCATCTCTACATAGGACATGAGCAATCTTGGTAACAATCCCCCCTAAATGGATTCCGGTCGGGCTAAATGGGTCATTGGCAATTTTCTGGAAGTGGATGACGACATGATGACCGATGTTGATCCCAAATTTATTCGGCTGTTGGAACAAGTAAGCCGCCAAAATCGAAAGCTCATCGGCCCTAAAATTATGACACTCCTCTCTCCCAAACAACGTCCAACCCATAAACCTATGCCAAAACCTAATATGGGCATTGTGGCAAGCATTTGCCGGCCTCTTAGTTCCCTTCTCAAATTCACACATCATTCACATTAAAGTTTTCGGGGACCTTGTACGACTTATGAAATTTGACCCCTAAAACCTTACAAAATTTCTCAAGGAGAAGGTTAAATGCAGTATTAAGAAGGCGAAAGGAAACAATTTTGACCATACCCGTATTTCTATCCTTCTCATGACTAAACGAACTCAAAAACTCCCAAGTAAGACGGGGGTAAGTACGGAAGTGCTGACCGTATAGTTCCCCCATCCCCAACCCTTTGAAAAGTTAAAGAGTGACCGTATCAAGGCCAAGGTTCCGCATAGTATTCCGGCAAATAAAACGGGAGTGGGGAAGAGGTCTACGCTTTAAACATTGAAATTTACCTCTTGCTATTTCGCTTACGAAGACGATATCCGGAAAATCGTTATCCGGACCCATTCCCGCCGTCACCTACTGAAGCCTAGCCTCCAACTCGGCCTCAAGTTGAGCCCTTGTTCTTTTCCTTGGTGGTTGTTGAGCCATGTTGATTTTCGTCTTAATCAATTGAAAGAGGGAAAAATTGGGGTTTTTGAGATGGGGGATGATTTTGGGTGAAGTAGTGGGTTAATTAGTGGGTTGAATGTTGGATTTGGTGAATTTTGTGATGATTTGTGTGAGTTTTGTGGAGATTTTATGTGGGGTTTGAAGGAAGAAAGAAGAAAGAAGGAAAGAAGAATGAAGAAGAATGAGAAAAATAAAGGGGCTCACGAGTTGTATATTGCTCTCGGGTAGTGCTCTGGGCCGGTCCAGGCACCGGCCGCCGGTCGACCGGCCTGGACCCCAAGTCAAAATTTGATTTTTTTTGGTTTTTTGGATTTTCTCGTGTTCAGGTAGTCTAGGCCGGTCAGACCCCGGCTGCCGGTTGACCGGCCTAGAACTCGGCTCAAAAATTCAGTCTTCCAAAAGTTCAGTTACAATGTGCTCTGGGCCGGTGTCAGACCGGCCGCCGGTCAACCGGCCTAGAACACAGGCCAAAATTCTGCAAAAACTCGATTTCAATGATAATGCGATCCAGGCCGGTCGGCACCCCGGCTGCCGGTCGACCGGCCTGGAATACCTGCACTTCAATCTCCCTCCTTCAAAATTCACCTTCTGGAGTGCTCTGGGCCGGTCGGCACCCCGGCTGCCGGTCGACCGGCCTGGAGCACGTCTACTCGTCTTCACCTCTTCTTCAAATTCACAACAAATCCCCTAAGAAACCCAAGTCACCAATAATATCCACCCAACCAACATAATCCCAATGATACGGTTTCCAACCAAACCCGTCTACAAGTGTTTCAAACTTTCCTAAAACTTCTTCCTAAAGATGAAAAACCCGAGTACACAAATCCAAATCTTCACAACTATTCCTAATATGCATGCTATATACAAAAAAATTGGTGGTTGTTGAGGGACTCCACCAAACCTATCAAATCACAAGAGTTTACAAACAAGACTCCTCCTCGGGAAGTGGATCCCCAAGGAAGAGTACTTCCACCGTTCCCTTTTCATCTCCATCGAAATATCTTTTCACTCGATGCCCGTTGACCTTGAAATTACCACCTTCTTCGCTCCAAAGTTCAAAAGCTCCATGTGGTGAAATGTCGATAACTTTGAAAGGACCCGACCATCTAGAGCGTAGCTTTCCCGGAAACAACTTGACTCTAGAATTATAGAGTAAGACTTGGTCACCCACTTTTACATCTTTATCAACCAATTTGGCATCATGCCATTTCTTTGTTTGCTCCTTGTAGATCTTTGAGCTTTCGTAGGCATCAAGTCTTAGCTCTTCAAGTTCATTCATTTGGAGAAATCGTAGCTCTCCGGCCATATCAATATCAAAGTTCATCTCCTTTAAGGCCCACCATGCCTTGTGCTCCAACTCGATTGGCAAGTGACAAGCTTTTCCATAAACAAGCTTGTAGGGAGTTGTGCCGAGTGGAGTTTTGAAAGCGGTGCGAAGGGCCCATAGAACATCCGGAAGCTTTTGAGACCAATCCTTCCTACCTTTGCTTGTAGTCTTCTCCAAGATAGCTTTTATTTGACGGTTTGAGACCTCTACTTGCCCACTAGTTTGAGGGTGGTAGGCAAGAGCGGTCTTATGAGTGACACCATGGGAAGAAAGTAAGAACTTGAAAGTGCTCTTCCTAAAGTGCGAACCCCCGTCGCTAATCACCACCCTTGGGGTCCCAAATCTCGGAAATATAGTGTTCTTGAAGAGCTTGATAACAACCTTAGCATCATTTGTTGGGGTGGCGACGGCTTCAATCCACTTGGACACATAGTCCACCGCTACCAAAATGTACTCATTCCCGCAAGAGTTGGGAAATGGTCCCATGAAATCAACTCCCCAACAATCAAAAAGCTCAATCTCAAGAATGTTTTGAAGGGGCATCTCATTCCTTTGACTAATATTCCCCGTTCTTTGGCACCGATCACAAGATTTGACAAAGTAGTGGATATCCTTGAACATAGATGGCCAATAGAAACCACCTTGTAACACCTTTGCAATGGTGCGAGATGTACCAAGGTGGCCCCCATAGGCCGAGTTGTGAATTCTATCAACTATCTCCATACCTTCTTCTCTAGGAACACATCTTCGGAACATGCCATCACCACACTTGCGAAAAAGATGTGGGTCATTCCAAAAATAGCGTTTTGAGTCATGCTTCAACTTCCTCCTAGCTCTAGCATCCAACTCTTCCGGAATAAACCCACTCACAATCAAATTTGCCAAGTCCGCAAACCATGGTGATTTACCACCTATCATCATCAAACTATCTTCTCTCAACCACTCATTGATCGGGCCACTCTCATCCTTCAACCCATGATCTTCGGTAGTCAATCTAGATAGGTGGTCGGCAACAACATTCTCCGACCCCGCCTTGTCTTTAATTTCCAAGTCAAACTCTTGAAGTAAAAGAACCCACCTCAAGAGCCTTGGTTTTGCATCCTTTTTCACTAACAATTGCCTCAAAGCGGAGTGATCCGAGTATACCACAACCTTAGCACCAACAAAGTATTGCCGGAACTTTTCCACGGCATGAACAATAGCTAGCATCTCCTTTTCCGTCGTAGAGTAGTTGACTTGGGCTTGATCAAGAGTTTTGCTTGTGTAGTAGATTACATGATGCTTCTTGTCCACAACTTGGCCAAGCACCGCCCCGACCGCATAATCGGAGGCGTCGCACATAACTTCGAAGGGAAGGCTCCAATCCGGTGATCGGATTATGGGAGCCGTCACAAGAGCCTCCTTCAACCTACAAAAAGCACTCAAGCAAAATTCATCAAATACAAATGGTGTGTCTTTGAGAAGAAGAGAAGTTAAAGGCTTGGCTATTTTAGAAAATCTTTGATGAAACGTCGGTAAAAGCCCGCATGGCCTAGAAAGCTTCTCACTCCCTTCACATTAGTAGGGGGTGACAAGTTTTCTATTACCGAAACCTTAGCCATATCAACTTCTATGCCTCTCTTAGACACGATGTGACCAAGCACAACCCCCTCCTCCACCATAAAGTGGCATTTCTCCCAATTGAGGACGAGGTTGTGCTCCTCACATCTTTGCAAAACATTAGACAAATTCAAAAGCCCAAGATCAAATGAGTCTCCATGGACACTAAAGTCGTCCATGAAGACCTCCATACTCTTCTCAAGAAAATCGGCAAAAATAGCCGTCATACACCGTTGGAAAGTCCCCGGAGCATTACAAAGCCCAAAGGGCATCCTCCTATAAGCATAAACTCCTATGGGACAAGTGAATGTGGTTTTCTCTTGGTCTTCCGGGTGTATGGGGATTTGGAAAAACCCGGAATAACCATCTAGAAATGAATAGTAAGAATGCCCCGCCAACCTTTCAAGCATTTGGTCAATAAAGGGGATGGGGTAGTGGTCTTTGAGGGTGGCGGCATTTAATTTGCGATAGTCAATGCACATCCGCCACCCGGTCACGGGTCTAGAAGCTAAGAGAGTCCCATCCTCTTGTTCCACCATAGTTACCCCTCCTTTCTTGGGCACTACATGGACGGGGACTCACCCAAGAACTATCGGTTATTTGGTAGATAATCCCGGCCTCTAGCAACTTCATCACCTCATTTTTCACCACTTCCGCCATCTTAGGGTTCAACCTACGTAGCCCATCTACCTTAGGTTTGCTACCCTCCTCCAAGACAATCCTATGCATGCAAAGATTAGGACTTAAACCTTTGATATCATCAATGCTATATCCAAGTGAGCCCCTATGAGTTTTCAAGACTTTCAAAAGTTCAAGTTCTTGGCCTTCACTTAAATTAGCATTAATGATAACGGGATAAGTCTCTCCCTCACCTAAAAAAGAGTACTTAAGTGAGGGAGGTAAGGGCTTAAGTTGTACCTTTGGAGGGAGAAGGCCCTCCACCTTCTTCATTAGTTCATCATCTACCTCGTGGTCATCTCCCATCTCTTCATCATGGAGTGCCACTTGTAGAGCTTCTTCTTCATACTTTTCCTCTTCATGCACCTTCTCAACCACTTCTTCAATGACTTCTACCGAGCATGCTTTGTGAAACATTGGTCCCTTCACTAGATGTGGAAGATTAAATTCAAGGGTTTCGTTTCCCACCCTAAAGGTTAGCCGCCCGTCCCTCACATCAATGAGGACTCCTCCGGTAGCCAAAAAGGGCCTACCAAGGATGATGGGAGTGTGGCTATCCTCCGGGATATCTAGGACAACGAAATCCGTGGGGATCAAAAATTTGCCAACTTTAACGGGTACGTCCTCAAGCACACCCAAAGGTTGCTTAACGGACCTATCCGCTAGTTGTAGAGTCATAGAAGTGTGGGTTAAACTTTCAAGTCCAATTCTTTTAGCAATAGTTAAGGGAATGACACTTACACTTGCACCATTGTCACATAATGCCCTTGAAATCATGACTCCCCCCACAACACAAGGGATAGAGAAACTTCCGGGGTCCCCAAGTTTTTTGGCATTTTGAAAGAGTTAGGATTAATGAGGAGAGCACTACACTCCGCCTCCATAATCATAACATCTTGGGTACCCAAAGTTCTCTTATGAGTCAAGATGTCTTTTAGAAATTTTGAGTAAGTGGGCATGTTCAATATAACATCGGTGAAAGGTAAGGTCACTTCAAGTCCCTCAAGCATTTTTCTAAATTGGGTGAACTTGAAGTTTTCCTTAGTTTTCAAAGCTCTAGAGGGGTAGGGGATATCGGAAACAACAAGTGGAGAACTAAAAGATACCTTTGGAATGGGAGTTTTCTTGGTTACCTTAGCTCTTGCTATTGGTTGTACCTCTACTCCGTCATCATTGACATCCTTGTTCATCTCCTCTTCATAAGGCATAATTTCGACATACCCTTCTTCTCCCTCTTTGGGTTGATCATCTTCACCCTTGCCATCATCTTTTAACTCCAAGGTGGGAGTCAAAATGGGCTCTTCAATTCTTCTCCTTCCTCAACATGCTCATCATTTGGAATCTCATCATTCATCATATCCATGTAGGGGTTATCAAGCACTAGTCCACTTCTTAAAGTCACCGCACATGCATGGTGGCTTGATGAAGCATCCTTGGAGCTTTTCCCTTGAGCAAGTAGACCTCCCGGAGGCCTTTGAGGATTGTTCAAAGCTTGAGAAGCTACCTAGCTTCCAATTCTCTCACCTCCTTTTTGTGAGCATTAGTGACATTTTGCAAAGCCAAATTGTTTTGGATTTCCATGTTTTTGACTAATTGCAAAACTTCACTTATTGAAGGATCACTCTCTTGGTGGGGTTGATTTGTCAAAGGAAGGGCAAAAGCATAGTCATTCCGACTACTCGACCCTTGGTTGTTGTTTCTTTGATTGTTCAAGCTTCCTTGTTGGTTGTTGTTAAAATTCCCTTGTTGCCCCCTTGAACCTTGATTGTTGAAATTTGACCCTTGGTTGTTGTTGAAATTTGGCCCTTGGCCTTGGAAAGATTGATCGGGAACCCCTTGACTTGCTTGATTGTTTTGATTGCCTTGGTAAAAATTACCTTGGCCTTGATTGTTGAAGTTTTGGTTCCCTTGATTTTGATTCCAATTTCCTTGACCTTGATTCCAATTACCTTGGTTTTGGAAGTTACCTTGGTTATTGTAACCTTGATCATTGAATTGTTGATTTTGGAATTGATTTGATCCTTGACCTTGTTGAGAGTTGTTGAATTGATTGTTATAGTTTCCTCTTGAAAATTGACCTCCTCCTCTAGGTTGGGAAAAACCCGGAGGGTTGGAAGGTTGAGTTTGAGTGTGTTGAGGGTTTAGGACATTTTGGCTTTTGTAACTCATGTTTGGGTGAAATTTTGAGCTTGGATGATAGAAATTTGAATTTGGGTTGTAAGCTCCTTGATTTTGGAATTGAGGCCTTGAGGGCCGTGGGTTGTTGTTGACTCCTTGAAAAGCATTCACATGTTGGTAGTCATTTCCTCCTTCATTGCTATAAGAAAAATTGTTCCCACAAACTTCAAAGGTGTGTCCATATCCATTGCAAATTTCACAAGTGGGGGTTTGATAAGCTTCCACCATAGGAGGTGCATAAGACCCACTAGCTTCATTCACATGATGGCCTTGACTTTGATTTTGAGCTTTTTGAAGCTCGGCAAAACCCTTTGTAAAAGTTTGTGTGAGCAAATCAATCTTGGCATTGGTATCCGCATTTGAGAAGTTCTCACTTGGGTACTTAGAACTCCTTCTCAAGCTATTTCCTCTAGAACTAGTACCATAGCTAGATTCCGACTCAACCATCTTCTTAATCAATGCCGCCCCTTGTTGGTCATTCAAATGATCAAAACTTCCCCCCGCGGAAGCATTCACCATGGCCTTGGTTTGAGGGAGGAGAGTTTGATAGAAAGTTTGAGTGACATACCAATCCGCAATTCCATGGTGAGGGCATCGGGCAAGTAAATCAATGAACCGATCCCATGCTTCTCCCAAGGACTCTCCATCCTCTTGTTGGAAGGTGGTAATCTCGTTTCTTAGCATCGCCGTTTTGGAGGCGGGGTAGTACTTACTTAGAAACTCCTTAGCCAAATCATCCCAAGTGGTGAAAGTGTTTGGAGGATGGTTATTCAACCACCTCTCCGCCCGGTCCTTGAGGGAAAATGGGAACAACATGAGGCAAAGGGTTTCCTCGGGCACCCCATTCCTTTTCATGATTCCAACCCTACTTTTGAATTTTCTCAAGTGGGCATGAGCATCTTCATCCGGGAGGCCTCCAAAGCTATCCCGCTCAATAGAACTCATTTGAGCCGGGTGAATCTCAAAATTATTTGGGGCCAAGACACCGAAATTGATTGGAGATTGGGTATCATCGTGGTTGGGACGGTTACGATCACGTAGAGTCGTCATTTGTGGTTGATTTTGTTGTTGAGGTATTGTAGGTGGTGAATTTGGTGGTGTATTTTGTTGTGTATTGTAGAAGGGGTTTTCAAATATGGGTTCAATGGTGTTGTTTTGTGGGTAATCGATTGTTGGAGTGGATGTAGAAGCAATTGAAGTATTGGCTTGTTGATGGCTAACTCTTCTTGAATTCCTAACCCGAGCAAGTGTATTGGCACGGAGAGTCCTAAACAACCTTTCGGGTTCCGGATGGCTCAAGAACAAACCTTCACCTCTAGGCATGCACTCAAAGCAACTCAAAAACAAGTTAGACTCCTAGTGTGTTTTTGGGCACACTAGGGAAAGACAATAATGCAAGGCACTCTACAAATAATCTAACAACTAAAAACCAACAAAAACAACAAGTAACTTGGCTAAATCTAAGACACAAAACAAACTACGAGTTTCCTTACGCCATCCCCGGCAACGGCGCCATTTGATGATCGGTTTGTCGTCAAAACAAGCATCAAAAATAACCCAATAAAAGTAGTATAAAGGGGTCGAAATCCACGAGGATGGGGGAGGTCAACTACCAGTTCGATTGAATCCTATTCTAGCCTAAAATATGACGGATTGGAAAGCTAACTAAAAACTAGGAAAAACAAGTAATTGCTAAGTAATAAAGATGAAAACAATTAAGGGAAAGACTAGGGTGAAGGGTTCACCTTAGGGGGATTTAATGGGTTAGTCGGGTAACTAGCAAATGGGTAAATAATTCGAGTAAAATCGATTGCTAATGTCTCAACAATCGATAATCATCAACAAAGCTATCGCATTTGTCTCAAATCACCCATATGAACACTTAGTCTAATCGTCTCTACCACCGTCGCTTAAGAGAAGATCAAACCATGTTTGATGAAAAGGCAACTTTCGTTCACCCATTTCATCAAACACTTGGTGTTCATATGAGCAATACCCAAATCATTTACCACAAACTTACTAATTAACCAACCTAATACCCCACATGATCCACCCTTAGGATCCCCCTAAACCCTAGAGGATAATCTACTCACACATGGCAAAGGGAATCAAAGCACTAAAGGGAAGGGGGAGTTCAATCAACATCATGCTATGAGAAGAATAAAGATAATAATCAAAAGATGAACTATAAACTAGAAATGGAAATTAATTGCATAAACAATAAAAAAGATGAGAAATTTAATACCAAACAAAACTTATATTGATGAATATGGGGGAATGTCTTCACCCAAGTCTTCAATACAAACCCCAAAAAAAAAATGAAATACTAGATTCAACAACTTGAAATGATAAACTAAACTAGATTAGGGAAATATTAGGAGAGTAATTAGGGATTAATTTGGGTTACAAGTTTCTAGGGTTTCGTGCTAAGAAGAATGTTAAAGACTCTAAAAAAACTGCTTACAAAATAATAAGGGAGGGTATATATAGGTCTCTCGAAATTAAGGAAGAAATTAGAAGAAAATGCGAATTTTTCAGTCTTGTGTTCCCGGCCGGTCGACCGGCCGCCGGGCCTCTGACCGGCCTGGGACACAACAGTGTCTTCAGGAACTCCGTCTTCAAAAATCCCAAAATTTCACTAAGTATGGAAAATGGGGGTCTGGGCCGGTCGACCGGCCGCCGGTCCCCCACCGGCCTGGAGCACCAAATCACTCTCTATGGCTTCTGATGTAGGCGCAGGCCGGGTAGTCGACCGGCCGCCGGTAGGCCGGCCGGCGCTACCTGGGGCCTTTTCTTCACTTTTCAACTTCTTTCATTTGTGAAGTGGTGGTCTGGGCCGGTCGACCGGCCGCCGGTCTGGAGACCGGCCTGGGCCACCTGATGACATATTTCTTCATTTTTCGTCTCATCTTCGAATCCCGACTCATGCAATGTCTTTATGCACCGATTTCCTCATTTCCGCCTTAATTCCTGCAAATTGAGATCAATATTCATAGCGCGGGAAATCGGGAAATAAAATGCAAGTAAAGACACGCAAATCCGTGTAAACGGACCAAAATGGGG